>JANVCC010000034.1:2957106-3013851 GCA_025345505.1 Todiramphus chloris collaris | reverse complement strand
CCCCTTTCCTCCTTTGTCCCCCCCCCTTTCCTCCTTTGTCCCCCCCCTTTTCCTCCTTTGTCCCCTGGTGTCTTCCCCAAAATCAAATGCTGCTGACTAGAGGGAACACTCAACACAAAGAAGTACATGATCCAGTAGGTCTGTAGATCATCTGTCCTTCAGACAGGGGCTGTGCTGCACACCCAAGAACCTGTGGTTGACCAGATTAAGGCTTCCAACTGGTCTGTGTCAGAGGTAGCACATGGTCCAGACACAGCGACCTGGGATGCTTGACCACGAGATCTTTTCAAGGGTACTTATGTGACTTTGGGAAGGGCAGGAATGGTGCTGGACGAGCCTGAAACTTCAAGGCAGGCCCATGCTATGAGTGGATGGCGTGTGGAAAACCACCATCTCTGTCTTGGTGCCCAAGCTGCATCATGGTGGAAGTTCAGGTGCACTGCAGCACATTCCTTACAGGCTTTGCCTGTTCCTGGCCTTTCCCAAGGTGTTCTCTTTTGGATGCTGCCAGCTCCATGACACCTGAACAAAACCCACCCAAGATGCCCCAAACCGGGTTCCCTTTATTCATAAGGACAGCAGAAGTGACAGTCCATGTTAGCTGAAATACCCTTTCCCAGGTTCCTCTCCCTAACAGCCTCGCTTGTCCTTCAGATGTCTGTCTGTCTGGCTTGCTGGTGGGTTACAGCACTCAGAGGCTCTCAGGGAAGTGCTGAAAGCCCTGCTCCCCAGCCTAGCTGTCCTCTGATACTCCCATTGACCCGTTGCTTCTCCAGAGGATTTCTTAAGCACATAAACATTCAACTTCTCTCCAAAAGCACAGGTAAACAATTGGTGATACAGCTCAGAAAAGGAACCTGGCTGATCCTTTTGTTTCTGGGGTCTGTGGCTTCCCTGTGTACTCAGCCTGGCTTTCAACTGTTTGTCCTGCTCCTTGTGATAAAGAGCTTTCACACTGGTCTGCAGGGCTCTTGCCTGTCCCTCTCCATGCCATGTTTTGATTTGTCTCTAGGTTTGGAAAATACTCACGTCAGTTTGGAGGTGTTGAGAGGGAAACCTCTCCTCCTCTGTCTTTGAGCGTGCAAACATAAAGCACTGGTAATTTTTTTTTTTTCACCACCCTTTTTCTTCTTGCCGGACCAACAGCCCATAAAAAAACCCAAACCCAGTATTTATTTCCTTCCTTCTATTTTTGTTATTTATTTATGTTGCTGTTTATATCCCAAGTGCAGCCCTGCCCCTGGGAACAAGGGTTTGCACGGGTAGAAATCAGCAGGTGCGCTTTTCTCATTGAGGTTTGCTTCCTTCGAGGTGAACGAAATGGTTTCAAACCTGTGTGGGATCACAGAACTGTGGTATTAATAAGCAGTAATTGATCACTGAGATGATTCCGCCTGCAGTTCGAACCTAATGCAACCTAAGGTTGCACGAGAGGGAACGGAATATGAGCAAATAGTCTATGAACCCCTCTTTAAAGGTGTTCATAAAAATAAATCTTCTGTCTGTGGGTATGGGGAATTGACTTACAGATTTGCTGCCTGTCCCTGCTCTGAGGAGTTTTCATGGCCAGACAGAGAAGCAGAAGATCAGACAGACAGATGTGCTGGTTGTGGTGTGGAGGCACGGATCCAGCCCGGTGTGGAGGCACGGATCCAGCCCAGCGTGGTTGGCTGGATTCAGCCGCCTTCCAGGAAACAGGGCTTGTGTGTTCCTTGCCAGAAGCACAGGCAGGGACCTTGCGTGGGGCCTGTGCTCGGAAGGTGCAGCTGTGCTGGTCCCCTTGAGAGTGCACTGGTTTTAACTGTGCCTGAGGAACCAGGAATCTCACTGGGATTTGGGGAAGCTGAGGTGGTGGTGATTCCTGGTCGGTCCTTTCACAGCTCTATAGCGGGGTCTCCTTTTTGCTGTCTTGGGTTTGCCTGAAGCCTGGAGACATTCTTGTGTGTGTGTGGACCTCTGAGGGGAGAGGAAGGGGGGAAAAAAATAAAAGTAAATCTTTCCATTGCCACAGGATGCCCTGGGTTTGGGGTTTAGCTCCCAGCAGGAGCTGGGACAAGGGGTGCCTTTAGACACGGAGAAAAGGAGGCTCAGGTGAGACCACCTCACTCTTGACAACTCCCTGACAGGAGGTTGGAGCCAGGTGGGGTTGGTCTCTTCTCCCAGAGAACAAGCAATAGGACAAGAGGAAACGGCCTCAAGTTGTTCCAGGGGAGGTTTAGGTTGGACATGAGGAACAACCCCAGAAGGGTTGTGCAGGCCTGGCCCAGGCTGCCCGGGGCAGTGGTGGAGTCCCCATCCCTGGAGGGGTTTCAAAGCTGTGTAGATGTGGTGCTGAGGGACATGGGTTAGTGGTGACCTGGCAGTGCTGGGTTAACGATTGGATTCCATGATCTTAAATGTCTCTTCCAACCAAAACAATTCTATGATTCTATGACTGTCTAGTAACTCAGCATCAGAATGGCCTTTGACCCTCTGCTACGCTTGGTCCATGTGGGCGAGGAGAAGTTAGTGATGTCGTGGTGGAGCTGGCAGTGGCAGGCAGCTCTGTCTTGGGAAGGAAAGCCCCAAACCCTTCTGTCGGGGGACCCTGCTGTGAAGCTGCTGCAGGGTGATGTGGGCTTGTGCCTGGGGGAGCTGCCTCGGGGGCTTTTGCTGTCGGTGCCTACTGTGGTGGCTGGGCTTTGAGTGCAGATCTCTTCATTCTGCTGGATGCAGCTTTGTTTGCAGCATTCTTTGCTCTGAGGCCAATTTTTTTTTTTTCTTCAGAGAGCAGCAGTCGATGGGGGCTCTCAGTGAGGTGCTTCCTTCCTAACCTCTGGAGAAGAACAGAGTACTCTCAGCTAAATGAAGTTTTGCCAGAATAAGCATTCTTACTGAAAGCAGTGTGTCACCAGGAATGCTGCTGCCTTCAAAGCTTTAGCAGGAGAAGCTGGTCTGGACCCTGTAGCCTGATAACACTTTTTTCATGTTCTGTTTTTTCTTTTTTCTAAAGCATAGGCCTGGATTGCAGAGACAGGATTTCAAGTTCTGGATCTAAAGTGAACTGGTAGAGAAGATGCCAAATTATTTTTCTCAACTGGAAATGTTTTGCATCTCTACCCAACCTGCTGAGTGGGGGGTGATGCCCCTAGAAGGGGAAAGGTGCTGATCTCCAACCCTGATAGCTCAGCACAGTTTTGCTCTTGAAAAATGTCAGGGACAGTTTGCTTCTGTCCCAGAAAAAAAAAAACAACCAGAAACAAACTTCACAACCTTGGAGGTTGCTATGGAACAAAACTGTCTTCCCCTTGGCTCTGGATAAAGCCTTTAAACACACTTATTGCTGAGTTCCTGTGCTGCTGCTGCTGGGGTGTGGTGGTGTGTCTGCCCAGAAGGTATGGCTCTGCTCTTGGAACCAACCTTTGCCTTGCCTGCAGATTCACTCAGCTCTTTCAGGCAGAATTGGGGTGTTGTGTGCTGCCTGTCCTGTGGTATTTGTACAGAGCAGGGTTGTTTTCTGCTCCTTTTTTGTGTAGGTGAAGGAGAATTACATCCATTTCTTAGTCCTTCAGAATTTTTCATACTGAGTTTAAAATACAGCTCTCTTGCATGCGATGCCTTTTGTTGGGTGTCTTGTTATTTCCCCCCTGGCTTTCCCAGGGTCTTCTGAGTTTTTAGTAACTTCCCTACAGAACAACTTCCCTACAGAACTCTTGATGCTGTTTGCAGAGAGGACCATGTGCCAGAGACAAGCCCATTCTCCTCAAGGCCCAAGGTTGGGTGACTCTGTCTCTGTGGTGTCTGGTGTGTGCAGACCTTCTGTGGGCGTGGGTTTGGGTTTGAACAGCAGAGATCAGCGGAGGGACGTGGAGCCAACGCAGAGGGCTGGCAGCATCTGCTTCCATCTGCCACGCTCAGCAGCAGTCCTGGTCTTTTCAGATAACTTATGTTTAAAAAAAAAAAAAAAAAATTAAAATAAATCAGACTTGAACAAGTCTGTGCTATGGAGGAAAACAGCCCAAGTGAGGAACCTTCTCTGCATACTTCTAAGCCCTTAGGTAATTGCTGTCCCATCCCTGGCGCCATTGCAGGGGAGGTTGGCCAAGGCTCTGAGCACCCTGCTCTAGCTGCAGATGGCCCTGCTCCTTGCAGGGGGGTTGGATGAGGTGACCTCTGGAGGCTCCTTTCCAACCCAGACCAGTCTATGATGTGGGTCTACAGCTGTAAAATGCTCTGGCTGTTTCACTTGGGCTGGGCCTCCTCCCAGAGCTTAGACATAGTTTTCTGCCAGTGAATCCTGCAAGCTCTTCACGTGACTGTCTTGGTGTGTCCTGGTTTGAGTGAGAACAGAAATAATTGAGTGATTTTACTGTTCAGCTCAGTGTTCTAACTCCCTGCAGGGTCTGCAGGCAGCAGCCTGTTGTCCCGGGCAGTGTCTGCTCCTAGCAGTGAGAACACCCCGTGTTTAGAGTTCGTGCCAAGGGTTGGGCTGCAGACCAAGGTCACTGCTGGGTCTTGTGCACCATGTTGAGGGGTGCAGGAAGTAAAGGGCTGCACCTGCAGGGAGGAGCGGACAGGACAGGGGACCCCAAACTGACCAGCGAGGGGTTCCAGCCCATATATGTCATACTTGGTGTAAAGATAAGGGATCAGGAGGGTCTCGCCCCTCCTAGCCTGCTTTGACAGCTTTTGCTCGGCTTGGCTCAGGTTTCCCGGTTTCCTTACATCTGAGGAGGGCTCTGTCCAGTCTGCCTTTGATCCAATCTGTGTGTGCCTGAATCCAGCTCCTGAACACAGCTCCCATCTGCTGCTGGGCCCAGTCTGGCACTCTCCTGGTGCCTGCTCCACAGCATCAGTGGTGATGGGGATGGAATTGCCATCAGGGGGTTGGGTTCCATGCTGGGTTTGTGTATATTCCATTTTTAGTATTATTTTAATTTTCATTCGAGCTGTTCTAGTTTCCTTTTCTAATGGCTATGTCTCTCTCCCTTATTCCCTTTCTCTGCCCCTTTGGGGAGGGAGGGAGGTTAACAGCATGTCTGTTATAGGTCTGAGGGGCCTCTCTGACCCTGAACCATGACATGGTGTCTGTGGTACTGTGCTTGCTCTCAAAAGTCTTCCAGCTGCTTTGGCTCGGCTGCCGGTGACTATCACAGGAGGTCAGTCATGTATATTTGTGTGTCTGAGTTTGGCTACAACCTGGACCTTAATCCCATTGTGTTTCTGTTCGTAGAAGGGACCCGAGGAGGTCCTCTAGTACATTCTCATGCTTGGAGCAGGATTGATGTTGAGTTCAGACCAGGTTGCTCAGGGCTTTGCCCATTCTGGTTTTGAAAACAGGGCATTGAAGATCTATGGACTTGATGCTTCTCTACCTGTAGAGTTCGTTGCTGGTTTATATGTTCTGCAGAACTTCATACTGTCTTTCAAGAAGCAAACTCCTAATCGATGACATTATAAAGCCATGTTAGGAAATAACAAGTGTCCCTCTCTTTGGGTGCTCCACAAACCTCAGTAACTGTAGCAGTAAGTGAAAGGTGTGAATTCCCCTCTTCTCCCCAACGGGTTATTAAAAACAAGATCTGAAAGAGGCCAGTGATGTTTGGGCCCTAGAACAAGGCACTTCTGCTGAGATGTGGCAGAGACTGAAGTGCAGGATGGGTTTTGCACAACTGAGTGTTAAGAGTGTACGGAGCTGACCCCTCTCATGGGTTGGTGTGAGGGAACAGCTATTGCATCCTGCTACGGGAGCTCTGAAAGGCCCTCTCAGCTGTCCTGCAGTGCTGAGACAGTCTTACTTCCAAGTCTTTCTTTAGAGCTTTGAAAAGGAGGTGGGTTGAAAAAAAGCCTCCAATGAGATTACCTCTTTGGACCATTTCCAAGTCCTCTCCCCACCGCGTCTTCCCTGGGCTGATTTTGTGTTTTACTACTGTCCGTAGCAAGCTGGTCTCTGAATTTGTGGGTTTCTACTTTTTTGTAAAGCAGAAATCATAGCAGAAATGCATTTCAGGAAGGGTAGGCTGGATGGGTTCCATTGTGCACCAGCTGCCTGTGGATTTCTACATAAACTGGCATGTCCTTTCTTTTTCTGCCTTGTTCCCTGCTGACCTAGTAGCTGCAGGTTCTGGATATATTCAGATTCTGAAGACTGTCAGATTTATTTCTTTTAATATTCCTTAACATCAACGTATTGAAACCCAAGAACAGGTCCAACATACAGCTGAGGGTTCCGTGGCTGATTTGGGATTCTAGCACTAAGTTTTTCCCAAAGCAGGACTTGAGGTTCTGCATCAGTTCAGGCACCCCAGAAAACTGAAACCCCACCAGCAGTGTTGCAGTGGGTGGTCACCAGCACTCTCTTCTAGAGACTCACCTCCTCTGGAGACTTGCAGAACCTACCTGGATGTGTTCCTGTGTGATCTGCTCTGGCAGGGGAGGGGTTGGACTCTGTGTAGAGCTCCCTTCCAAGCCCTACCATTCTGGTTCCGTGGTGCCCGTTTTGTCCGTGTCCCTCTGTGGATGGGATGTGTGTGATGCTTTCGTTCCCGGTGCTTCGTTTACCAGCCAAAGAGCCATTCTTGGGTGCACGTGGGGGAAGGTGAAGGTGATGCTGAAGGTAGCTTTCCACTCTGCTTCAAAGACCTCAGTCAGGAGGAGCAGATGGAGCTTATTTCTGAGTTGACAGTGTTTTCTCTGCTGTCCCCCTTCCCTGCAGACAGCTAGAATGATTTATCTTATGAATTCCAGAGACTGCTGTAAACAGAATGTGTAAATACACATAAACATACACTTGGTCTGCTCTGGTTTGCATGTCTGGGAGCAGTGGGTTTACAAAACTTGCTCCCAGTCTCCAGGCAGGGGATGAGTGGGAGAAGGAGCTCATGTGCGGGTCCCTTCTTGTCTTTGCTCAAGTCCCACCTCTTCTGGAACAGTGCTGGTCTGGCAGCCCTTGCTACCCAGGGCAGGATCACCCCAGCTCTTTCTGCTGGGCTGGGAGGCTTAGGGCCCATCTGCCTGCCAACCCTTGCTGTGTTGAGCTGGGACTGAACCCTCAGTGTGGTTTTCTCTGTCATCCATCCTTGGGAGGGGCATCGTCCTTGGTTTTACTATTATTATTTTTCATAGCTGGTGATGTTGGACTCATGAAAGGTTGATGTTATCACTTAAAGTGTGTTTCTGCCATTCTACACTGGAAGCACTGGGAGGAGCCCCACTGGACACAACGTTGGGTCAGTTTGACCGTCTAGTTGGAGGTTTGACCTTGGTACAGTAAGTGACACAAAAGCCATTTTCTGTTCTTCATTGCTAAGCTTCAGGTGGTAAATTCTGCCGAAGGCCAGCGTTACCAAGGGAGAGCACACTGTTTCTCCTGAAGAGCTGAAGAGGATTTGGATGGAATCACCTCTCCCAAGCCATCTGTGGTCTGGAGGAAACAGCAGCATCACCTCCAAGGGAGGGCAGGGTTAGCCCAGGAGCTTAGCTGTGGGGTGGCTGAGTTACTCACAAATGCTTCAAGCTCCGAGGTTGTCCCACTGGTCTTAAGGTCTTTTAAAATGAAAAAAAAAAAAGTAAAAAACCCCAAACCTTCTTATGTTCCTCATCTGCAGCCAAGAGGGTGTTTTGGCGATGGGCAGGTTTCCTGGGAGAGAGGGAGGGAAGAGGTTCATGGCCAGATGGGATTGGGAGCAGGGTATAGGGCAGATGTGTCAGTGATGCTCCTAAACTCAGATCACCTCTCTTCAGTGAAAGAAACAAAAAAGAAATCAGTTGTCTAAGGTGCATTCTTGGCATGAAAAAAATAGTTGAGAGCACTTGCTAGAGTATGAGGTAGGCTTGGGAAGCTTTTACACTCCAGGATTTGCTTGTGGTGAGAAGGGAAATCCAAGGGCAGTCACTTTCCATCAGGGGTTAGAAACAGGACTTCTCAAGAACCTCTGTTGGCATCTGTGGTTTTTAATCTCTTTTAAAAAGCGAGGAAGTAATATTTTTCAGATGAGACAGCTACTGAAATTGGTTACGTGGTTGGCACCTGGTGCAAAACTCATCTGATTCAGCGTGAAGCGCTGCTGTAGATCATTTAAGCTCTGCTGACTTTATGCTGACTTTATGCTGACTATCAATAAAAGCTTGTTGATTTTTGAGGAGGGAATGTGTGGCTATCCAGTCTCAAAACCCCTCCTCATGCCTTCTTGGAGCTGGGAGGGGATGGTAACCACAGTACTTCCTAAAAGGAGCACTGAAGAACTCCTACTGTTAAACCAGCAACACCGTGCTTTAACTTACTGTTGGATAATGCCTGAATAAATTTGAAATATTAAGTGCTCAAACTATTTTGGGGAGGAAGGGAGGAGAAGACCGTCAATGCCATTACCCCATGGAAGCCCTTAGCCACCAAAGAAGTTGGCTGCTACTTATCATGTATCAGAAATGTCTCTTGACCACCCTGCCACTCCTCTTGGGGACGTGCAAGCCTGGAACACACTTTCTCTCCAGCACTTCTCTTGTCCCTGCTCTGCAGCCTGAAATGGCTTCAGTTCCCTGCGTGTTTAGAGAGGAGAAGGATGGGACATGTCCTTCGTGCTGAAATCTGTTTCATTTAATCCCCAAATAAGCTTTTGTTTTAAATTTTAGTTTACTTTTTTTTTTTAAATTTATTTTGAAACACAGGTTTGCTTTTATTGATTGCCCTTGGCAGTTGGTCTGTGAAGTGTGGTCCCCTGCTGCCAGGATGGGTGGGAAGGTTCGGACCTCACGGTGGGGTGGGGGCAGCCCGAGGTTTGAAGCTTCTCTGCGTGGGCATCCGATGCATGGGGGTGGAGGAGCTGGACTTGCTCTACGTGCTGCTCTGCAACTCCTGGCCCAGAGGGGCTTTTGTGAGGAGGAGAAGAGACTTCCCGCTGCAGCTGCAAGTTTCAAGGGGTAAACAGGAGGAAAAACAACAGTGTCAGTACAGTTTGTGCTCGCTGGGGCTGCGCACGCTCTGCGCGATCAAAAGGCAGCAGATGCAGCGTGTCTGGTTTGGATCTGGCAGCCCTCAGCGTGAACACAGCCCTTCCCCAGGCTCGCTGGGCACAGGACCCCGTGCTGCCTCTGCCTTCAGACCATGCTGCAGACCTGGAGTGTAGTCATTTCTTCTTTCTTTCTTAATGCTTTCCCTTGGGGAAAAGGAGAACGGTGACTGTTTCAAACTGAAAGAGGGTGAATTTAGAGTAGAAATTAAGAAGTGATTCCGTGGTGGTGATTTGAGCAGTTTTCAACTGTAAAAGCAGTCCCTGGCCCAGTATCCCCCAAGCTCCAGGTACCAGTGCCATGCCATCACCTCTCTTCCAGAGAGCACTTCCAATGTAGTGCCAGTACATCTCTGTCTTTGTGAAATACTTGGGCAGTTACTGGGGATAATGGGATGCTGAAGGTGTTCATAGTTAGGCAGCTTAGGGCAAGGAAGAATTTTTAACATGTTGTAAAGGGTGTGCTGGTGGCTTGGAACACAAACTGGAGTGTAATTTTGTGTTGGAACTGAAGCATGAAGTCACATCCATGCTGCTGCTGACAACACATGTGCAGAATCACTGAAGAAAGAGGGTTTCCTTGAAAAAATCTTTTAACATCTTGACTGTAGCTGGGAGATATTTATTTCCCTCATCCCTGTTTGGACAAATAAATAAATTAGACCCAGGATTAACCAACTTTTTGCCTACAGGTTTGTTACTAAGCTTTCACTGCTTCATAGTTTTTTGTACATAGATTTGAAGGTACTGGTTTGGGGTCTTTTTTTGTTTTTTCCCTGAGTGATGTTTTGAGTCCACTTGTAAGATTCACAGTTAATGGTGGGTATTAGGATTGAGAGATTATCTGGGGAGCTGTTGCAGCCCTTCATTGTTGCACTCGGAAGTGGGAACTGGGTGAATTAGTTGCTTTTCAAAGGCTTTAAAAGCAGTGTGGGAAAAGGGAGAGCTCTAAGTTTTCTGTGTCCTGGTGCTGGGTATCTACCCAGGCCTGGAGCACAAGCTTGAAGGTCTCTGAACCAGGTGTTACTTTATTTTTTATTTAGTTTTTTAGCTTAGTGCTTATTTAAACACTACATGGCGATTATCCTATACAAATAGACTTGGCACAAGCTTTATGCTTGTTTGCTATAGAAATAACAAATATATACGGAAACTTTGCTTGGCAAATCCAGGAGTGAATCCACCTTTTTCAGCTGTTTGTGTCAGAAGGACCTGGAAATATTTGAGAGCTCTGTATTTGGAGGGAACGAGCTGAACCTTGAGAAGAATTCCTTCTGAACAAAGCTGCTTTCTGAATTGCGGTGTAGTATGCGACAGCACACAACAATTCTCTTCTGCATCTTCGTGCTCACAGCTTTACTTTAGGTTGAAGTTCATCTTATTTCCAAAGCTTACTGGTATGTGCGTGAAAAGGCTGGGAACAGCCTGGCTTTGTTTTCCCATGAGCTGTGGGAGAATGAGCTGGGGGGAAATAGATTGCTCTTCAACCAGCAAGTCTGAGGGAGGATATGCTTATGTTAGCCAATGTGGTTTAAATTTGAAGGCCATTACTATCTGGTCACTTAGTTAATGAAGCGGTGAATAATTTGTGTACTTAATGTCCCTGGGAGATTGAAATGCCTGTAAGAGGCCAATCTGCCCCAACTGCCTGGTCTTTCTACAGTATAAATGACAGTAAAAAGGGGGAATCAGCTCAGTAATACTCAAGAAAATGTTGATCATGTGATCAGCATCGTGGGTATTTCTTTAGCAGTGACCTTTGTGTGGGTAAAACATATTTGGTGTACAGATTTTTAGCTGAACTCTTTAACTTCTGTGTTTTGTGGGGTGGTTTTTTTTTGTTTGTTTGGTTAGTTTTCTTTTTCCCCTGCTCACATTTACTTAACTTCAGTACTTGGAGAGTCTAGATAAAGACTGGGAGGAGGAGGAGGAAGGAAATGGTGCTCTTGCAGCTGAAGTAAGAGGTAGGAGGTTAAGCATTGAATGCATCCTAAAAATCCCTGAGGGTCTTTTCCCAGGTCTCATCTAAAGGAAGCTCTGCTTACTCCAGCAGCGTTTAACCAGCAGAGTAATACTGCACTTTGAAGCATAGGGAAAGCTGCTCCCTTGTCCTCAGCAAAATCAGCTATTCAGAACTTCCCCCTCCTCGAGCTGTCATTGGCACCGACTTTTTGTCCTGGTGTTTTTCTTGCCATCGTCGCTGCCTTTCAGAAATCAGCAGCACAGATTTCTTTACAAACCCGTTAAATGCACATTTCTGGTTTTTTAATCAACTGAAAATGAACTTTTCCCTGCTGTGCTTAGCTTCACAAAGAGTAATCTAGCTAAAAAGGCCAAATAACTGCTCGTCGAAACAGCCGAGCATGATCTGGAAGCGATTACATCGTTGGTATTGATTTAAGGCTCTCTTCTTGTCATCTGGGTAAAATCTGGTGTGTCTAATCACAGCCTGATGGGGTTGGGTTTTTTTACAGCAGCACTTTGCATCAGCTTGTACAAGGAGACTTGAAATTAAAATATTTTATGTACTTGAGTGGTTTTCTTTTTTCTTGAGTTGAGAAAATTGAGTAAGTATGTGAGTTAGTGTGCTGGTAGTGGAAGTGATGAATGAGCTGAAATACTACTTTTGTTTTCCCCCTGACTTAAAGGAAACGGAGGAGATTTATTTAACAAAAGGGCTTTTTCAGTTAAAATAATCCAAATAATCTACAGCAAAATACTGGATCATCAGAGCTTGGTGAAAGGAAACCTGAGCATGTGTGCGCAACTTGCCCACGCATTTGAAGTACTTCACATAATCTTTCTTTTGAACTGGTAATGCAACTAGGTACTAAAACTGTCCTTGGAGAAGCGAGACATCCAAGAATGTTGCCACTGGTCCACTTAGGCAGAGGGAGGCTGCTGCATCTGACGCTGCTTCATTTTCTTGTTATCTTAAAAGCTTTTTCTCTGACAGCCCCGTGAGAGAGGCTCGTGGAGGTTTTTGCAGCGACTCGGGAGGGCATGGCTCTGCGTTTCCTCCTTGCAAACAAGAGGCAGTTATGTTTCTTTCGCTGGAATGCATCATAAAGTAAAACTATGGAAGTAAAACTCGTCGAAGAATGTGGTCTGTGCCCCATCATGTCCCACATACTTTCTGAATCCTTTGCTCCTCTTCTGCTTGGATGGGTAGAAGGAAGGAAGCTCTCCGCAATAATAACAGTTCTTCTTAGTGTCATGGAAAAGGTCGACCAAAGAGGAAACCAGGTTTCAAACATACATCTTTACCTGTTGCAGCTTTTGCCTTCTGCACTCAGCTGCAGTTCTGAAGATACTCCTGTCAGGTTGTTCAGAAGGTGCAAGACTCGCTTTCCAAAACTCAGCCAAGAAGCTCTTGTATAGGAAGACATGTGTTCTTA
This sequence comes from Todiramphus chloris collaris, assembly GCA_025345505.1. Lineage (NCBI taxonomy): Eukaryota > Metazoa > Chordata > Aves > Coraciiformes > Alcedinidae > Todiramphus > Todiramphus chloris. The sequence continues at coordinate 3,001,466 of JANVCC010000034.1, read as the reverse complement.
ATTCCTCTGCTCACAGGACTCCTCCTGTCCCACCCTCCTTCTAGCAATACCAGGAACTGTAGGAGACTCCGGGTGAAGTGGCTTTAAATGTCTCACTTAACCCAAGCAGATCTCAGTAGACAGTGTTGTCTTTTTGCCTGTCTTGTGTTCATCTGCTGGTAACATCTGTTAATAGAACACCTTGTACGTAAGACCGATGTTGAAGTCCTTGGTAAGCTTTTATTCCTTAGCAACTCTTCTTTTCAAACTAAAATCGCTATACAGTGAGGTTTTTTCATTTGAATTTAATGTGAGGTTCTGTAAGGAAAAGTTTGAGTGGATTTGAAGGTCAAGGGCAGTGTTGGTTTCCATGGCTTTTTGATGGATGAAGGTCTTTCCCAAGTGCTCCAATGCATTTGCAGCATTTCCTTAACGTGGACAGATCCTGTGTTTGACTTTATTTTCTCCTTTCAGAGGCTTGTGCAGCTGCTGAATCTCCTTTGGTAAAAAAGTTTGTCTCTAGATTTCATGGTGTGGAAGTGGAGACCCAGTATGATGGGCACTGTGCTGGAAGAAAGTCACTATGGTTGATGTGTGCTGCTCTTGAGATTTGAAAGTGGGGTGTGGGGGGTGTGTGTTGCCTACGATTGGCCCTATCAATTGCTTCAAAGGTAAGGAATGATGCCTTCATTTGATATCAGAAGTTTACTGGGAAAGGGTAGACTTCTAAAAATAGTTGTCTGACCAGAGCATGAAGGAAACAAGCCTCTAGAAGTTGTACCATTTGGTGTCTCTTGGATTTTTCTCCATTCTGTTGCCCTGAATGATGCCAATCTTTCTTGCCATGATAAATATATTGGTTGCTTTAACTGGGTCCGTGTTCAGGAAGGAGTGATGACAGGTTTTAGGAGAGCAGAGGTAAGAAGCATGTCCTCTTGCATGAGGTGGAGCAGAGTTCAAGGGCTGTACAGTGTTTTGGTGAAGGTGGGCTGCACACCTCAAGCAGAAAATGAAATCTTCGCTTGGCTCTGTGGCTTTCTCAAATGATTATATTTTCCCACTGAAGTGGCTTTGTTTTCTCCTTGAGCTGTCCATGCTCTGCCCAGAGTTTAACTTTCTGGAGGCACCTTGGCAGTTTAGTAAGGGTCATATCTGCGAGGGTTAACATTGTTGTGTGGCAGTGTTTTCCCTTGACCTCTAAATAAGTTACCTGTCTAGGCAGTGGAGAGATGAGGGGATACTACGGGGTCTTGAAAGCCTGAGCTTGTGGAGGAGCCAAGCCATTGCTGCAGTGACTCCTTGGTAGTTTGAAGAGCATGATGCTGTTCAGCTTTCTTCAGGTGCCTCTAGGTTGAAGAGCCACGGGTGGGATGGTTTGGGTCTGACCTATCCCTGAACGTAAGGATTCGGTGAAAACGAAAGCTTGAGAGTGCTGTATTGTTCCACACATCACAAAGGCAGCAGCTTTACAGATGGGTTTCAGGGGCTGGATCTTCTCTGTTACCCCTAAAATACTGTCAGAAGAGTCGATGTACATAACAAATGCCCCAAAAGCAGAGGGAGGAAGAAGTATCTTCTACTTCATTGGCTGCCACTGATGGACAACAAATTACTTCAACTTTTAATGTGTAGTAGTTTGTTACTAATTAAGTTATGAGAGTTGTATTTAAAAAAAAGGTGTGTTTTTTTCATCAAGGAGTTGTTTCACATTTTGGAAGGAGTGTCCCTGCCTTAGCAGTACCAGTCAGAGAATGAATTTTTCATGGCCTGTCTCCTGAGTGCAAATACTTTCTGGTAGAGTTCATTTAGGCTTCACAGCGGTGTGACCTGCCTGAAGAGAACCTCACCGTTGGGCGTGCCCTGCAAATAGTCCAACTGATTTTCTGTGCCATCACCCTCTTTTAGGCAGTGCTGTTACCCGACAAAACCTTGAGCTGTTCTTATGCTGCCAAAGAACCTGCGTGCGACCGGGGAGGATGTGGTGGGATCTAGCACACCGTAGTGTGTACTGCTCGACGCAGAGCTTGAGGACAAGGAGCTTTGTCTTCAGATGTGCAGGATGTTTCTCAGAAGCTTGCTAGAAGGCTGCTTGCAGGGGTCCTCTTCTGCTGGGATCTCACTGGAAATGTCCTCTGCAACAGTCCGGGGCCTGATGAACTTAATTCTTGTGGAGCGCGTGGGTTTTCTGTTGCCTTGCCTGGGCTTTGCTCTGTAAGTGTTTCTGCAGCTGTTCCTAATCCACACTTTTTTTACTTAAATGCAGATCTGAGTTCTTGAGCACCATGACTTCTGACCATCTGGGAAGAAAATGTATTTCTTTGCATATTCCCCCCCCCCCCCCTTCCATCAGACTTGGTCTGTGCTTCACAGCACAACTGCCTTGCTTCTCTCCCGCTCACAAGGGGAATTAATTGCACGCACAGAACCCAGGGTTCAGTGACATTCCTGCCACTGGGATCCAGGCACTAACATTTAGCTTTATGGCCCGTGTTTCAAGACAGGCTCAACAAGTTAGAAGTTGTTGAAGGTGTTTTAAACACATTAATGTTTAGGTTTGGAATTTCTGCTGGTGCTGTTGTAGGGGAACGTGGTTTATAGGAAACACTGATGTTGCTGCTGATGTCTCAGCAGTGTCTTGGGTGTTGTTCTCTCCCACTTGAGGAACGATGTCAGCACCTTCTTTTAAATCCCTCCTTTACAAAGGAGCAGCAAAGTGACGTTGTCTCAGTCTGGAAATACATCTCTAGTACAAAGAGTGTGCACGTGTCTGTTTTTTTGCTTTTTCAGAGATTGCTGTGTTCCTGGAGGGATGGTCTTTAGGCCGGGTGAAGGGAGGGTTGATCTACAGAGATCAATCTAGGTTTGGTGGGGATCCACTGAGGTGTTTGGAGCCTGATTTAAAGCAGTTTTGCTCCGTTCTAGTGTGTGACTTAAAGGCTTCAGGTTTTGCAGCTGGAAGGCCTGAGAAGACTGGAGTCGGTATTATCTTCGAAGGGTCAGCAGAGAGCATCTAGTTTCATTTTCTTGGTTCACGGTGTTCCACAATAATCTAATGGAGTCAGTTCTGCAGGAGCCCAGTCGTGCTAAACCATGGAGTCAGTTCTGCAGGAGCCCAGTCGTGCTAAACCATGGAGTCAGTTCTGCAGGAGCCCAGTCATGCTAAACCATGGAGTCACTTCTGCAGGAGCCCAGTCGTGCTAAGCCACTCTACCTTCTCAAGTAGGTCTGGTTTTTCTGCCAAACTCTTCGCTGAGAAGCGGTCACTGCGTTTAGTAGTTCCTTGTCCTTCGTGTGTCTCCAGACAGAACGTTTGGATGAAGAGGAACTTGCACAACAGCGTGTTTGATACACCTTTGAGACTTCTGTGAGCGTTTGCAGGCTGTGCACTTTATTCTCCAGAGGCAGAGTTGAAGGCTCACGCTGTTACTTGTGAGCCCAGATCTGGAGAGCAGTTCCCTCGCTGCTTCAAGAAAAAAATTGGAAAAGTTTTGCTTCTGACTTTCCAAAACATATTTGAAACATAACTCAGTGGCAAGCTTTGTTTTGGAAATGGCCTCGCTCCAGCAATGGATTTGTCCAGTCTGTTTATCCCAATTCCTTCCTCGGCTTAATAGGCTGAGAAAGTAAAAACTGTTGTGTGGGTGGGTGGTTGAAAAGGCTCCATATGGATATCGCCACAGTTTGTGTTTGATAAATAATGGTAGCTGGTCCCTAAGCCTGTAATTGACTGGAAATGCATTAAAAGATAGCGTGAAAGGCACACAAACTGCCACTTAAACCCCATAAGGAGAGTCACTCTGGAGCAGGAGGTTTCTCAGGGAGAGCTGGGGAGGCAGGAGCTGCGCGAGCTCCGGGCAGCGTTAAATGCCGCGCTGCAGGTGGGCCAGAAATGAGGTTTCTGAAATGGTTTTTCTCAAAGAATGTGGAACTCCTTAGATCCTTGAGAAAGGAAAGCTGTCTTGTCTGCACCCGGGCCAGGTGATGGATGCCAATAGCAACAGTCTTCTTTCCAAATAGCTGCGGTGTTAATTATGGCCTGTGTCTGAAAAAAAAAATCTCTGCCTGGTGAGTGGGAGGTGGAAGGGGCAGGAAGGAGATTAAACCATCAGAATGCCAGAGAATTCAGTGTTCTCTGTAAGGAACATCTCTGGCCCCTCCACGGCTGTACAGCCAGAAGTCTGGAAGGTCATCTTGCTCCTAAAGCTGCTGAACTCACCGCTGCTGCTCAGAGCGCTCATCTACAGTTGTATCACTTAATTTGTTCTTAATTAGGCTCAAGCAGCGAGCTGTGTGGTTTGGGTATCTGGTTCGGATAGGAGCGAAGCCAGGGGTTGGAGCTGCTGCTGCCTGCGAGCACGTGTGGAGGAGGAGGGTGCTGCCTTTCAACAGGCAGGGAAAAAGCCTGAAAAATATGATTTAATAGAGCCTAACGGGTGACGATCACGAGCAACGGAGCTGTCGAAGAGGGGTCGAGAGGCAGCGCTCGGGTGGGAGCTGGTGAACCTCTGGCAGCACTGGGGATGGAGCAAGGAGAATCTGGGGTCTCACCCACGCACCCGGCCACCATCCAAAGTAACTTCTCTGCTGCCTTTGGCCAGAGCGTTTCTGACTCCGGTCCTTTGGGTTTGCCAAGCTTCTTACTTGGAAGCGTTGCGTGCGCTGTGACTTGAGGTGTGCTGGTTGGGAGCGTGCGAGGGAAGGGCATCGAGCTGCTGGAGGGTGAGGCTCCTGGGGGGCCGTGCAGAAGGAAAACAGACCTCAGGAAAGCCTATTAACATTCCCGCACTAACTATCCATTTGCAAAACACTTTGTATTTTACTTTTTTATTATTATTTCTTTTCTGGGGTGTGGTGTGGGGGGTCACGGATCAGTAATAGCCACTTCTCCCTCATAGAAACGGTTGTGTAACTCTCACCACAATTATCTGGTAATAAATTTGTTTGCAAGGTATTGCACTGCAATCCCAGTAAACTTATTTTCTTGTCACCAGAAGTCGTGTGTTTGCCAGTTGGACAAATATCTTTAAATAAGATGCAACTTCATTTTTGTTTACCTACTTAAACTTCTGGAGTTTGAAAGCAAGTGTTAGCATTTTGTTGGTTTAAGGGTTTTTTTTTTTTTTTTTGCCCAGTCATTCTTCCATCTCCACTTTGGAAAAGATACAGTTGTAGCTGCACAACAGGAGTATTCCCTCTTACATCTCCTACTGCCAAAATACCTGAGGGGAAATTAAAATGTTGTGTGATTTGCTCTTTGTTTTGTCACTTTAAGTTGAATGACTTAAAAACAGCTTCTTATTTTTGTTGTTATTGTTGGGTTTTTTTTTGTTTATTTGGGTTGTTTTGGGTTTTTTGTTTGGTTTTCTAGTTGAGTAAACTTATTAGATCAATATATTATTATTTTTGTTTTTCTTCTTGGGTAAAAACCCCACTGTGGGAGAGTAAACCCTAACATTTTTACTCTGCTTCGGCTGGGTGAGTGACTTGGTTCCATCCATACCTGTTCCATATGGGCCGTGGAGCAGCTTCTGGGCATTTGCTAGAAGCAGATGGACTTTCCACCCTAACCCAGCGTGGCAGGAGGTAGCTTTGCAATCCAGCCCTCCCTAGAACGGCCCGTGGCTTCCTTGCTCATCTGGCTGTGCTTGCCAAGTGGAAAAGTGCCTTTTTAAACCCCCAGCTTTTATCGTTTGTGCTGAAAAAGGACTTTGAGGCTTCCTGTGCAGAGAGGAACTTTTGTGTTGTACATGGGATCTTTCCAGTCCCTAGTGAATAAACACAGCTGGCTGTTTTGGGAAACGGACTTCACATCTTTGCATCAAAGCTGGACAAATAAGGCAGCAAGCTGGACTGAATGAGCAGACAACGCTCGCTGACTTTTACACCGACTTAGGACAGAGCAAATAAAAAGGAAAAAAATGCTTTTCTTACGAGGTTGCCTTCAACCCATGAAAGGGGAAATGAGTTTCCCTTCCTCTCCCCCCCCCCCTTGGAAACATGACTAGAACAAGCAGCCTCAATGACTTATCGATGTTGGATTATCATGCAATAATTCACTGGGCAGCCTTCTGCTGCCCGGAGCCGCCCACGCACACATCAATGGTGCCTTTGTTCAGGAGCCCTGGAAGAATGCATGATCTAATGGGGTGGTGGGAGTTTGCCTTCATTCCAGAATACTCAAGGCTGTGCTCATTCCCCCAGTGTCCCAAACCCATTTCCTTCCTCTGTCCCCGTCGCAGTAGGGGCACCCAGAAAAAGCAGTGCGTGTTAGGTCTCCGTCGGGTTTTCCTAAAGGCCAGGTGCCTGTCCGTGGTGGAGCACAGGCCAGAGCCTTTGATGTGGTGGAGCGTGGTAAGGATGGGATCGTGTTCAGATCCTTCAGGTGTTTCTTGTTCATGACGTACGTGCCTAAATCTGCAGGCTCTTTAGACGAGGACAAGAAAATGAATGTAGGGTTTATTATTACCAGTTTGTGTTCCCATGATAGTCACCATTCATTCGTCTGAGAGCTCCGTGCTCCTGCATGGTTTATTTCCTCAGGGAAGAGCATCAGAAAATGGAAATCCCTGATTTTCTTTCTTCAGCTCCTGGATATGCCATGTGCTAGTGCTATACCAGCACTTTCATTTTCCTCCTCCACTCTTTCCCAGAGAGCGAGGGTGTAGTTGTAAAGGACGTTTTGCTCTAGAACTACAATAATTTCTTGCTTTCTGTCATAAATTTGGCTTTTTCATGCGCCTGTGATGCAAGTGACATAACTCACTGCTTATGTGTCTTGCAGGTGTTGGGCTGTTGTTGTTCTAACGAACATTTTATTCCAAGAGAGCGAGTTTCTCAGGATGTTTCTCACTGTCCTTTTGTCCTTATAAACACTGTCCTGTTCTTGTTGCCCATCTGCACGCTGGAAAATCCCATCCTATTCCATGGATTGCTGTAGCTCGTTCCCCTTAAACAGTCTGTCTGCTTGTAACTGGCCCAGCAGTGTGCTGGGTGGTGGGGGGAGCTGGTGGTTCAAGAAGGGCAGAGTTGAGGTAGGAGTAGGAACGAAATGGGTGAATGGCACGGGGCACGTTCCGGTCTAGTAAACTGGGAAAGCTGGTTTTAATTTCTGGGAAGGATGGGGAAACAGGTCAGACGAGAGCAAAAGAAAATGCTGATGGTAGGTGCTCGTTCTCTGGCCTGTCACCGCAACGTGGAAATGAAATCCAAGCAAAAAGTAGTAGGTAGGCTGTGTTCTTTTACTGATCTGTTTTCAGTTCTTTTAACCTTGCCTTAGAAGCAGGTTGTTGGCAGGGACCTGTGTGAATAAAGCTACCTTGAAACAGGAGCCAACCAGAAGAGAAAGCATCAAAGGTTAACCATTTCATTACTGCTGCAAACACATCTGCCAAGGCTTCGTTCTTTGCCCAGTACCATCTTCTCGGGTGGATTTATTTTATTTTATTGTTTTTCCCTGGGCAGCAAAATTCAGCAGCTGTAATTCAAAGCTGGCAGGATACACCGAGGGATCACCAGGCGTGCAGAAGAAGTAGTGTGGTTTCTTCCCACGTGCAGGGGATGCGAGTGGACCGAGCATGAAGGAGACGAGTGTCGCCTGGGCTTATCTCATCCAGGCATCTGCTCACAATTCAGTGCTTGTAGTTGTACCAGCTGGCCAGACATTTTCCTGGTGTAAACTATCCATCCCTTCTGAGGGGTCTGAATACAAGGAGGCCTTTTGTGTGCAGGGACAAATTCCTGACTTGGGGGGAGAAAAGGAGGAGTCTCTGAAGATCTAAACAGCGTTTGCTTGTGCTTTTCCGCTCTCTCTTTTGCAGCGTGGTGTGTTTCCTGGGGGGACCTTGAGATACAGAGTTGGGTGATAACCCTGCTGGGGAAGGTCTTTAATTGCTGATGACATCTGGTAGCTGTGGTCAGCCCCACGATGGGAGCAGGCTGGTGGGGAAGCATCCCCTGCATCAGAAAAAGCCAAATGCTTCCAGTGCCGCTGCCTCTGCAGGCACCCAGAGTTGTGCGCTTGGTTGGGTCTGGGATTGCAGTGCTGCCTGGAAGGCTTCTAAGTGTGCTCACTTAGTTGAGAGGAAGATGATATGGGGTGAATTATCCAAAGGGACTGATTATTTTGTCACCTCGCCACTTGCTGGGGAACAGCTTCATGCCTCAGAAAAGATGCGGTTTTAAAATGCGCGGGTACCGGTTTTGAGCTCGGGATGCTTTAAAGGTGTCTCAGGCTCTGCTCCTGAAGTGCTGAGCTCATGGTTGCTAATTACTGCAGGTCTTTTTTTCCTGCTGCTGAACTTGTGTACATCTGGAGTTCTTCCTGCAAAATACATCTGCCGCTTCTCAGTACACAAAGGGAAATATTATCTGATGCTTGACACTATCAGACTCTTCTTCGAAGCCAAACTGAGATCAAAGTAATTGCTAGCTTCTAGGAACAGGAGAACAATGACTTTTTGTCTTCCCAATGAACCGTTTAAAACTGCCTTTCACCTGGTTATTGCTGTTGTCTTTTCTTAGAGTAATAAAAATCTATGCTTATTTTAGCCCCGCGAGACTCCAAAGCAACCCAGGCTTTGCTGGACAAAGGCTCTGCAAGCTCCAGGAGCCCTGCCATGAGCCAGGGCTGCAAAGCACAGCTTTTACCTTCGCTAGGGACAGCGGGGAAACCCATTTCAACACCGAGTCAGCCCGGCTTGGGTAAACTCTATTGTTCCAGCAGTATTTACCCACGGCGAGCTGATACGGCCCCGGGTGCAATAACTGCATTCCTCTTCAATGCCATCAAGGGGATTTCTCAAGCAGTTCCTCTGCCAGATGAAAGAAATGGCCTTTTCACCTGGGCTGCTTGGTTGGGAGGCTTTTGAATGTATTCTGAATGTGTTTTGCTTGGCCTGCCGTGTAAAGGCGAAGATGAAAAAGGGAGGCTCCCTTCTGTTAGTACAGGGGATTTCTATGGGTAATGTCTCTGTGCTGCCCGGAGTGCAGTTTGCATGTGTTGTCCCTTTAGCAGAGTTGGATTTTTTCTTTGCAAGGAGCTGTAGGAGACCTTATCAGGGAGCAGGGATCGTAATCCATTTACAAGGCAGAGGGGGAAAAAAAAAAACCCTAGTTCTTTTTCAGGACATGCAGGCTGTGACCTGGCCTCTCTGCTAGAGCAGAAAGTGGTGTGTGTGGAGTGAGAGCACACACCCAGCCCCCTCTTCATTCTCGGGATTCTTTTGGAGCGTTTCCTCCCCAAAGTCATCTTGGTGAAGCCTGAATGCAGAGGTTTTGCTTCATGCTAGAGGAATGCAGTACTAGTAAAAGCAAACTAACCACTCCAAGTCCAAGCAGCGTGGTGTTCTTGACTGTTCAGCTGACACAGTTTAATTGAATGATCTTCATGCTGTTCTCTCTGGATTAAATCCCCCCCCCCCCTTCACTCATGTCATGGCTGCTCTTGCCTGTTGTCCTCTCTGTTTTTCATTTGTCATGAAAATGGCCCAAAAAAATTCCACCAGGGCAGGCTTTCAGACTCATATTTTGCTTCCTTTCAGCACGTGAGCTCAAAGGAAGTGTTCTCATTAAGCTGATGACAGTTTTATTTAGGGCTAAAACGACAACAGTAGGTCTGGTTTTAGTTGCCACCCATCCAGGGTGTTGGTGACCTTCTCAGATGGGCTCACAAGTTGCAGATTAACACGTATGCTAAGGTTTTTCTGCAGAAGAAGAGGAGGCATTTGCTTCTGGGGCTCCTTGCCTTTGTCTGGATAGGATGGGGAGTATATCCTGGGTTTGTCAATCATGGGTCTGAAAAAGAGTTGTGCGTGTCCAGCCTGTTGGCTCACCTTGAGTCTCTGCATGTGCGTGCTCATCACCTCTGAAGCATTCTTGGCCTCCAGTGAGGAGCTCTCCTCTGGAGAGAAGACCATGTCCCAGGAGAAACAGGAAACCCAGGAGAATACGATGTGTACATGTTATGTCTGCTTCTTGCCTTGCACTGACCCTTCCCAAGAGCAAATAAATGGAAACAGAATTCATCTCTTGTATTGGGCAGCAAGGGGAGGACGCGCTTGAAACTGAGTGACAATGTTTGATGTTGATCCTTTGGAGTTTCTGACTTGTGGAAATAGTTTGCCCTTAATAGTGTGATTGCTTCTCACTTGTAAGAAGATCTCCTTAAATAACTTGACCCCAAACCAACCATGAGGAGTCCACAGATTGGGAATGTCTGTCTTCCAGTCTTGTGCTGAGGTCATCCGTAAGCTCACACGTGATATAAATAGGAAAGGGTGTTTTGTGGGAATATTGGGGGGGGGGGGGGGGGTTATCTGCACAATGCCTCAGCTGTCTTGCATGTCACCCACAGAGAGTCCTTTTTGGTAGGTGGGGGTATTGGCAGATTTCTTTGGCTTTAAGCACAAGATTGATGGCCTTCTTATCCTTGGACACATAGGTGTTAAGTTTTTTTGGGTGCTCTGTATCTTGATATTTATTTTATTTCCTTTCTGCTGTGTTGATTTCTGGCCCCTTTGCTGTGCTTCTCTTGGTGTTTCCAGCAGCCAGAAAGGACAGAGTTTCCTCCCTTGCTCAGCTGGGCTCTGGGTGGTACGTGCCTACTGCAGGCTGGTCCCAGGTTAACTGGTGGGTGGCCCATGAGTGAGAACCATGATGGATGACCCCGTTCATTGCCATCGAGGTTCTGCAGTGTGCTCTGAGAGGTGCACTGTTCCCAGCGCCTGGTGCCGCTCTGTCTGCTGCAGCTTGTGAAGAGAGCCCCTCTCCAGCAGGTGCAAACCTCACGTTAAAAATTAACACCGCGGAGTTAATTCCTTTTGCAAGTTGAGGTTAAACCCGTGTGATTTATACAGGAGGGGGGAAAAAAAAACTTCTTTCAGTCGCTTGAAACTCTTCTAGTAGCTTTTTCTTTTTTCTTTGGGTCAATGAAGGGACTAATGGTGGCTGCAGCATCTCCTCAGAGCACTGTTTTCCGTGGTGGGGACTAGATAGCCAACGTTTTGTTCCAAACAAACCTCGTGTTGTTTCAGCAAGCTCCCTCCGTGCGTCGGGGTGTCCTGATGGTACCGAGTCTGCTTGCCAAGGTGGAGCCAGAACAGCCGGCGCGCAGCTGGGTGCCTCCTCCTGTGCCCCTTGGCCGCTGGGAGCGCTGGAGGAAGGTGGCTGAAGTGTACTATGGTCTTCTTACCCTCCTGGGTTTACTCAGGGGTGTGAATCCCCTGGGAGGTTGGTTTATGTTCATGGGGGTCAATGCTCAAGCTGCTGGAGAGGAATCCACGAGGGAGGACTATCTGCTGACTGCCACAAACCTGTTTAGGAGATGAATAGAGGGCAGGGAGGCGGGTTTACATTTCTCCTCCTAGGAGAAGGAGAACATGGCTGACTTGTACATCATTACACTTTGATCTGAAAAGTGTCTTTGTGACTTGAATCATATGGTCTGGTGAACTTAAACCTTGTTTTTCTCTCTCCCAAGGAATGAGAAGCGGGTGTGCTCAGTAGTTCAGTGCTGGAGAAAAGGCTTCATGAGTAGTAGAAAGAGTTTGGGATGTTGTCTATGTAGAGAGGAAGCAGAGGTACAAAACAAGCTCTACAGTGTGACTTCCACTTCTCTGGTTAATCCTGTTTCTCCCATGTGTGTGTTTGAAGTGAAATGGCATGGTAAACTTGGACCTGGCCTTAGATATACACACACGGTAGGAAGGGACCTCTGGGGATCATCTGGTCCAACCTCCCTGCTCCATCCAGCAGGGTCACCCAGAGCAGGGGGCCTAGGATCACAGTGTCCAGGAGGGTTTGGGATCTCTCAGAGAAGGAGACTCCACGGCCTCTCTGGGCAGCCTGGGCCAAGCTCTGCCACACTCACAGGAAAGCTGCTTTTCCTTGTGGTCAGACAGAACCTCCTGGGTTCCAGTTTGTGCCGTTACCCCTTGTCCTGTCACTGGGAACCACTGAAAAGAGTCTGGCCCCGTCCTCCTGATCCCTGCCCTTTAGCTCTTGCTCAGCATTGATCAGATCCCTTCTCAGCCTTCTCTTCTCCAGCTAACCAGCCCCAAGGCTCTCAGCCTTTCCTCAGCACAGAGATGCTCCAGTCCCCTCAGCATCTTTGGAGCCTGTGCTGGACTCTCCAGTAGTTCCTTTTCTCAAACTGGGGAGCCCAGAGCTGGACACAATGCTCCAGACGTGACCTCACTAGGGCAGAGTAGATGGGGAGGAGAACCTCCCTCAGCCTGCTGAGCAGACCCTTCTTAATGCATCTGGAAGACGTTTCTTGCGAAGACAAAGCCGTGGTGCAGCTCTTGCCGGTTTTTCTTTTTCAGCTGCTTTCTAAGTCTTTCCCATGCCTTCCTTCTCATCCCCAGGAAAGGCCTTTGACATCACGTACGTGCGCCTAAAGTTTCACACCAGTCGGCCGGAGAGCTTTGCCATCTACAAACGCACGAGGGAAGACGGCCCCTGGGTGCCCTACCAGTACTACAGCGGCTCCTGCGAGAGCACCTATCACAAAGTCAACCGCGGCTTCATTCGCACCGGAGAGGACGAGCAGCAGGCGCTCTGCACGGACGAGTTCAGTGACATCTCCCCTCTCACGGGGGGCAACGTGGCCTTCTCAACGCTGGAGGGACGGCCCAGTGCCTATAACTTTGACAACAGCCCTGTGCTGCAGGTACGTGAGCGGGACTCAGTCCGCCGGGCGGTCCAAGGTGAGTTGTTTCCGTTGGGTCATCGTGGGAGGTGGCTTTGTGCTGACCGTGGGCTGCGCTACGGCCCTCGCTCGTACTTGAAAGTCCTCTGCACAGGTAAGGGGGGGGATGGACAAGCCACTTCTGAAGGAAGAGTTATACTCTCGACTCTGTCGTTTGTAAGTTCATGGTGCAAAAGGCAAAAACGGGTGGCGTTAGGGATGATTTGTCACGAGGTGTCGTGGAAAGTCTTCAGAGGATAGATGCAGATCTCTGCCTGCTGAGAAAGCATCTGTTGGCATTTTGCTGTTTCAGATACAAGGAGAGAGGAAGGTAAAGCTTAAGTCAGATGGGTGTTTGAGGCATCTGCATATATGTTTTGAGCATGAAAATTTAAGATATGTGAGATCCTTCTAAACAAATAAAGGGTTATTGGAAACCCTGACCTGTTCTCTGCCGTGTGCGCTGGGGCAGGGGAGCTTGTATTTTTCTCTCACAAGCAGCTTGGCAACGGGGGTCAGTCGGGTTTTTTTATTGCCAGCATTCACAACGCCAGCCAAGCAGTCATCAGGAGTATACTAGGAATAAGTTTATTCAATTTACTTGCCACTTTCCACCTTCTGCTTGGTGATTTCTCTAGCTTGTATTGCAAGGAGGAGCTAAAGCCGTGGGGTTTGCCCCACTAGGGCTCGCCTCCTTCCTTTCCGAGCTGTGATCTTCACTTCTTCCCTTGCCTCTTAGAGCAGCAGGAGCAGAGTGAGATGTGAGCAGCCAGCAGATCCCCTGGCAGGAGAGCAGAATCAGGGCAGGGGTGGGGGGAGGCTCACGTCTGCAATGGGAAATAAAGATTAATGGGAAAGGGAGAAGAACTGAAATGGAAAAGAACCAGTTTGGCCACCTTGCTGGCGTAGAAAACAGGGTCTAATTGTTAAGGTGAACAGAGGGATTTCAAGTCAGTGATATGATGTGTAATTTTCTGATAAACTTCTCTATGTGGGGAATAGAGACCTCACTGCCAGCTTCCTAAAACACCTACAAACCTCAGGTGTTGCTGTTCAGACCCGAAGGAAACGTGTCTCTTGTGCTCAGTATTTCCATGCCAGGGTTTGTAGTTTGGTGACTCTTCTAATTGTACTGACCAACTGCAGCACTGTCGTGCGTACAGGGATTGGGTTTGGGGTTTTTTTAGTGGTGTTTGAAGGCAAATGGCATTGCAAAAGCTGTAACGAAACCAAGGAGCTACTGAAGGTGGTGGGAAATTGAGGGACGGGCTACGCTTGCCGGCTGTTGCCGGAGGAAGGGAGGGTACTGTGGTGAAGATGCTGTGTAAATATTATGAAAAGCTCTTGTGTTTTAAGGCAGATCTGCCTGTTTGTCTTACTCAGCCTCCCCCAGCCTCATTCATCTGTGTCTTTTCATCCGGCCATGCCAACGACCATCCCCTAGAGCTTTTTCTGTTCGTGCTGTGCAGCTTCGCAGGAAAAGCACGGTCAGATAGATCCCTACAATTAGCAAGCTCTCCTAATTGCCTGCACTGCCCTGGTTGCTGGAGAGGTTACCCGCTGCTTCCAGCTGAGAGAGCCCAGATGCAAAGAGGCATTAGAAAGGAGCTCCAGAGAGGAGCAGGGTCCAGAACAGGCATCCACACTGAGAGGATGTGGTGTAAGGCCTCTTGGGCAGGGCCCTGTGAACTTCCAAGGTGCAGAGGGGAAAATGGTGAGGAAGAAACTTGCTGATGGATGAAATGAGCTTGTGACTCTAAGGGGTAATGATACAGCACTGGTATGCCCTTGAGGGGGATCTGGGATGTTTAATCTGATGGGATTTCTGTCTGCTCTAGGAATGGGTGACAGCTACAGATATTAGAGTGACCCTCAATCGTCTGAACACCTTTGGAGATGAAGTCTTCAATGACCCAAAAGTTCTCAAGTCTTATTACTACGCGATTTCTGATTTTGCTGTGGGTGGTAGGTGAGTAGACAATAAACCTCTGTACTCATGTAAAGCCTTTGGTCAGGATTACTCGAGTGCTTTCAAGATTTTTATTATACTCACATGGTACCATTAGGCTCTGGTCTTTATTGACTGTCCTAAACCACAGAAGCAGTAGAAGGAGTCTCACGAAGCTTGCAAATACTATGTATAGCATTTTGTGGCTGTAATTTCAGGACAGACAGAGATTGAGTGTATTTATTTTTAATTTTTTTTCCTTGATTAGCTCATATGTTAATGATTTGGGATGGTGGAAGGTGAGAGGAGTGACAAAATTGTAAAGCAAAAGAAAAAAAAACCCCACAATTTTTTTTCTACCCTGCACTTTGTGTGTTTTAACATGTTATTAATTGTTCTGTGGCCTGGAATACCAGTAAGTAGAAAATCTCAGCATCTGCTTCACGTGTGCTTTGGGAGGTACCTCCTGAATCTCTGTACAATACCACGGCTGTCCGTTCCTTTTGCAGAATGCTTAAATCTTGGAGTTGCTGATGATAAAATGTTTTCATAACCAAGTGCTGAGACCTGGGCAGTGTTTTGGACTGTTTGCAGAGAAGCAGTCCTGAGGCTGGGATTTGTATTGGCTGCACCACTGGCCTGTGGAGCTGCTGTGTTAGTCACCGTTGTGCTGTTCAATTAATTACTGCTACATGTGCTTGTTTTCTCCTGGGGTCTCAAGAGAGAGGGGCTACGGACAAGATACAACCCTAAAGCTGACAAAATCTTTGCTTCTCCTGCTCAACTTTTTCTGGTTTAGTGATAAGCCTCGAAGGGGTTGGTGAATGTTTCTAAGCACCTGCCCCAAGGATGCCACAGCTCTTTGTTTCATTGAATGGCTTGGGTGGGAAGGGACCTTCACAGATCATCCAGCCCACTGCCATGGGCAGGGACATCTTGTGCTAGATTAGGTTGTTCAAAGCCCCATCTAGCCTGACCTTGAACACTTCAGTCAAGGGGAATCCTGCTGGGGAGCCTCTTTCACTGTCTCACCACTCTCATTGTAAAACATTCCTTCCCTATGTTGAATCTAAACCTACTGTCTTTCAGTTTGAAATCAGTGCCCCTTGTCCTGTCACTACAGGCCCTGGTGAAACACACAGAATCATGGCTTGGAGGGGGTTGGAAGTGACCTCAGGAGATCATCTCATCCAACACCCCTGCTCCAGCAGGGTCACCCAGAGCAGGGGGCCCAGGATCACAGTGTCCAGGAGGGTTTGGAATCTCTCCAGAGAAGGAGACTCCACAGCCTCTCTGGGCAGCCTGGGCCAGGCTCTGCCATCCTCACAACAGAGAAATTTTTCCTCGTGTTTTTGCTTTTTTTACATTCCTTCATGTTTTCCTTGTGTCTTTTCTTATATTACACAAAGTCTCTCTTCATCTTTCTTGTAAATCCCATTTGGACATTGAAAGACCTCAGTAAGGTCTCCCTGGAGCCTTTTCTTCTCCAGGCTGAACAGCAGCAGTTGTGTTCCCAATTTTGCTGTGACCATCCACCTTCAAATTCGTCTTACTGCGGACACTCAGCTCTGAGCTTTGTTTTGGGGCTCAATTTGTGAATGACCTGGATCCCTGGAGTTTAAATACCTGTTTCTTGTCTCTCGTTAACCAGGTGCAAATGTAACGGGCACGCGAGCGAGTGCGTGAAGAACGAGCTTGGGAAGCTGGTCTGCAACTGCAAACACAACACCTTTGGGGTCGACTGTGAGAAATGTCTTCCTTTCTTCAACGACCGTCCGTGGAGGAGAGCGACAGCAGAGAGTGCCAACGAATGCTTGCGTACGTGCTTGCTTACCTGAAAAACATTCAGGGGCTGGGGCTTCTGCCTCTGCTGCCATCTGGAAGCTGCCCCTGCATGGTTTTAAGCTGTCTCAGTTGCAGTTAGTCAGTGTTAAGCACAGTTCTGGTGCTTTTTCAGCAGATTTCTGTAGGACTGATGGTCATTCCACTCCCATCCTGTAGGAGCTTTCTGGTAGATCCCTAGAAAGGGGAATCTCCTTTGTGGAGAAGGATGGGAGTGGCCTTTAGGAAAGATATGTGCTGCAAAAATGTACTGGCTTGTACTTTATGGAACCCATAGGAAAAAAACAAACCTGTATTTAGTGTGCTGGAATATAATTGGCCTTCAAAAAGCTCCTCACTTAGCATCCACTGACTTCCTTTTGTATTTGGGTTATTGGTTCTTACAGTTACTTGTTGACTGTTTTGTCCAATTTTGAGGCTGTTGCAACAGTTCTGGACCACAAATGTGGATCTCTGTGACCATGTGCCAATTTATTTTGCTTGGTTTTGTGTCACAGACCACAGCTCCTGGTTGTTTACTTTACAGGGAAGCTTTTTAGACATAAAAGCTTTCTTCCTGTCTGACCTCTGGGTGTGTTGATCAGTCCCAGCTGCTGGTCGAGACCTGTGACTTCCCTTGACATGCCAGTGAAATCCCTGTCTCCAGCTCCCTAGACAGGAGGGGATTTATAATCCAGGGGAGAAACTCTTCTTCTCCCAGCATGGACTTGGCCTTGCTGTTATCTTCTCATGCTTTCTTGTTTGAGCTTCAGAAGGCAGCATTTCAGCTGCAAGCAGCAGCCCAGAGCAGAAAGAAGTAGATCAGAAAATGCTGATTTTCTTCTGGATGTAGATGAGAGGGGTCTTGAGGAGCCTGTTCCATCGTTACAGCTTTGATTCCTGACCCCCACATCCAACCACCACAAAAACATGCTTTCTTTTTCTTCTCTTTGATGCACAAATGCCTGGGGGGGTGTGGGGTGTGTGTGTGTGGTTCTCAGGGTGGTTAAAGGCTCCTACTCCAGCTCCCCAACAACTTCGTACCGAGCTTTGCCGAGCGGGTTTTGTGACTGGGGGGGTTGGATGGCCGCACGTGCCGGTCACTGACGGGCACCTTTGTCTTGCCAGCTTGCGACTGCAACGGGAGGTCCCAGGAGTGCTACTTCGACCCCGAGCTGTACCGCTCGACGGGCCACGGCGGCCACTGCAGGGGCTGCTCCGATAACACCGACGGTGCCCACTGCGAGAGGTGCAGGGACAGCTTCTATCGCCTGGGCAGCGAGGAGGGATGTCTGCCCTGCAGCTGCAACCCCGTCGGTAAGGAGTGGCAGCAGATGCTTCTGCTGGCAAATTTCCACCCACAAAAGCTTGCTCTTCTCTTGGTTATGCAGCTTATTGCAAACTACAGGGTAGAAAGAGGGATTTTTAAATTCTTTCCTTCCCCCCGCCCCCGCCATGCAGGGTTGTATTTTGATTGAAATTATCCTTGGTTCTGACTGGGGTCAAGGTGGCAGGGGCAGATAGTTCATCACTGCAGCAATGACTCCTTCAAATACCTTCTGAAATAGATTTTTATTTTGGGGGGTTGTGTTTGGTTATATTCCCCTCCGCCCCCCCACTGCATATGTGTTACCCTGGACACTCCCAGTACTAAAGAGCTCACTTAATTCTTAATAAACAAGATGATGTGAGCAGATATTTCTGGAAGATGTTCATACTGAAGAATTACAGTGAACTTTAGCTGCATCAGTTTCTCCTACTGAGTCTCCAAGCACTATAAATGCAGACTGGTGAAACCTTAAACACAAAAAGGGGTGGGGATGAGAAAAAAAAATGAAGTAAACTCAAAATATGTATTGAAAGTCCTTTTTCAAACAAACCACCACCCCCCCCCCCCCCCCCCAAAAAAAAAAAAAACCCAAATGGAAAAAATTCTGGCAGGAGAACAAATCTTTTGTCGTCAAGAGAAGTTTGGAATGAAGTTTGCTTGACCTGGATGGAGTAATCCTGTAACTACTCCAGCCCACAGCAAATAAGGGGGAAGGAGACAAAAGGGTAACAGATAATAAGATATGATGTGAGGTTCCAAAATAGAGTAGTTGGAATAAGTAATTGCTTGCAGCAGGCCCTAAAAGCAGCCCATGAGAGGTCTGCCAGGGTATGTCTCCTGTCTAATTTGGTCAGAGAGTTGTACAGTTGGGAAGTTTTTGACCAAGAAAGGCCTCTTTCGTCCTCTGTCTGCTCTCCCAGGTCCTCGTGTCAGACCTTATTTTAAGAGTGGTGAGGGTTGGTGTCAGCTGAGAGGGTCGAGAAGACACAGGGAGCTGACTTCTCAGGTCTTCAAGGCTGTATTTCAGAAGGCTTTGTAACTTAGCCTTCAGTTTCTATCCCATGGCAGACTGGCACTCGGGGCGTATGTGAAGCCCCTGGATAGGTTTAGGTTCCTAGTTTTTATCCAAGTACTTTTTTTTCCTTCCCCCTAAGTAATCTTACGTGGGACTGCAAAGGGCATTTGAACTTTGGCTGTATATGGTAAATGTTTTGTGAGGAGTCCTGTCCTGTCCAGACTAATCGTCTTAGAACTCTTCACTTTGCTATAATCTTCTGGTGTGGATTCAAGTGGAAAGGAGAAACTATTTCTGTATATTAAAATATTTTCCTCCTGGTAGTTAACTCTTAACAGTGCTGACAAATTCTAGGCAGCTGGCTGCAGTAGTGCTTGGAAGAAAGCATTTTGTCTGCTGTGGGCTCCAGAAACCTGCTGCTGCTTTTTGTGCAAGTCTGCTTGGAGAGCAGTACTGAGGAAAATTTCCTTCCAAAAATGAGAGTTTTGCTGAAGAGTTTTTTTGGGTTAATAGTGGCACGGGCAGCCTCACGCCGAGGAACCGGTTTAGTCTTTAAATCCAACTTGGGAATCAGGGGAGGAACTTGGAGTGTGCAAGGAGGAGGTCAGGATATCCCCTGGGAAAGGGGAGATGGTGATTAGGGAGAAACGGTGCATTGCAGGGTAAAAAAAGGCGTGGAGTTAGAGGCATGCAAAGGTGACACTGAGGACAAGACAGGAGTAAGGATGAGAATGAAATCTGAAGTTTATATATAAAGAGGTTGGTGGGTAGGAATACTTAAAAGCTGAATATAGTTTGGAAGACTAAATAATGATTCATCTCTCTGGGAAGAGATGAAATGCTGAGGGAAAAATCCCTCTGAGCTACAGGCAACACCTCAGGTGAGCTGTCGCTCGCTCGTGCAGAGCTATGCTTCCCACTTCTTTTCTCCCATATTTCTTGCCCACTTTGTAAGGTTGATGGAGCCGGGTGGCTCTGCTGAGGTGCCTGTCCCTGTTTGTCCCCTCAGGGTCCCTCAGCACCCAGTGCGACAGCTACGGCCAGTGCAGCTGCAAACCCGGGGTGATGGGCGAGAAGTGCGACCGGTGCCAGCCAGGTTTCCACTCGCTCTCTGAAGCTGGGTGCAGGTAAGGGGGGCACTGCTGCTCTCTGAAAGAAAACCAAGGTGCCTTCTTAAAGCTTTCTCTGCATATCTCTTACGAGTTACCCTCTCCCCTGACTCTTTCAGACCCTGTTCTTGCAACCTGGCTGGCAGCACGGGGGAATGCAACGTCGAGACGGGACGGTGTACGTGCAAGGACAACGTTGAAGGCTTCCACTGCGAGAGGTGAGTTTCTCTTCCCGTGGCTTTGTTTCAAGAATGAGAAACATTCGAGTGATAGCCTTGGGGTAAGCATCAGGGAAATGAATTCTCTTTCCTTCACATCTTCAGATGCAAACCTGGATTTTTCCATCTGGATTCCTCCAATCCACGGGGTTGTACCCCTTGCTTCTGTTTTGGACATTCCTCAGTCTGCACCAACGCTGTCGGCTACAGTATCTACAGCATCACCTCCAACTTCCAGTTTGGTAAAATTGAGCCTTCCTTTCTGTCTTGGGTTGGGCTCTAGACTCAAGTCAGAAGCAATTAAAAAATCCCTGCTCCTTCCTCTCGTTGCAAGACCACAAACTTTGGGCAGGCAGGTCCAGGATTCCTCTTTTGGAAGCGCTGAGTTACTTCTGAAGCTTCTGGGAGCTTCTGTGTCAGCAGCTTAGCTCTGGAGGAATGAACTCACAACTTTGACCTGGGGCACCCAGCACTAACAAGTGGGAATTGCAAATACACACCTTTTATAGCTTGAGAGAGGTGCTTTCAAGGAGGCATTTCCTCAGTTTTAGAACCAGTTGAGGAGTTTCTGACTGGGAGGATTAGAATCACTCTAGATTTGGGGTTTTAATAGAATCATAGCATTGTTTTAGTTACAAGAGACCTTTCAGATCATCAAGTCCCACCGTTAACACAGCACTATCAGGTCACCCCTAAACCATGTCCCTCAGCACCACATCTACACAGCTTTTAAACCTCTCCACCACTGGTCCCTGGGAAGCCTGTACCAGGGCTTGACAAGCCTTTCAAGGAAGAAATGTTTCCTAATATACAACCTAAGCCTCCCCTGGTGCAACTTGAGGCCATTTCCTCTTGTCCACTTGCTTGTTCCTTGGGTAAAGAGACCAACCCCACCCAGCTCCAGCCTCCTTTCAGGGTGCTGTTGAGAGTGAGAAGGTCTCCCCTGAGCCTTCTTTTCTCCAGACTGAGCAACCCCAGGTCCCTCAGCCACTCCTCACAAGACTTGTGCTCTAGACCCTTCCCCAGTTTTGTCGCCTTTCTTTGTGCACGCTCCAACACCTCCGTGTCCTTGGAGTGAAGGGCCCAAACCTGAACCCAGTTGTGTTTCTGATGGGTCTGTAAGCTCAGCAAAAATCTTTTTTCATACAGCCAGTTTCTTGTGTTTGCATGTTTTCATGCTGCGTAGCCTGAAAGGAACATATTTTTAATTAAAATTCCAAAGGAGAACAGTTCGTACAAAGGCTGAAACTCTTATCAAGCCATAGGGGACTGCAGGTTCTGCCATCCCTGCTTAAGCTCCTTAAAAAAAAAAAAACCAAGAAGATTTTGAACAAGTACTGGTCAGAGGGCTCAAAGTTCAGAGGGTTCAAGTCAGCACTCAAGTTGGGGGCTTAAACTGGAAAGATGTTTGTACCAACGTTCTTCTGCACAGGCACTTGCTGGAGTCTGTTAGTGCCAGCACACAGGCTATAGGTTAGTTATATACGAGCAGCGTGCCGTATGACACAAGAAGCCTGCTCAACACTACATCTTCAAAGGCTGCTAATTCTCACATGTTTGATTTTTCAGGAGAGGATGAGTGGCGTGCTGAGCAGCGCGATGGCTCTGAAGTCCCGCTCCAGTGGAGTCCGGAGACCCAGGATATCTCTGTTATCTCTGACACCTACTTCCCCATGTATTTCATTGCTCCACGTAGGTCATTTGAGAAGTGAGGCTTTCTGTGCTGCTTGTGCCCTTTCTGTTCTGCCCTCTAAACTAAGGATTTCTTCCCCTTTTAGGCAAGTTCTTGGGCAACCAGGTTTTGAGTTACGGGCAAAACCTGACCTTCTCCTTCCGCTTGGACAGACGGGACACACGCCTCTCCGCAGAGGACCTGGTGCTGGAAGGGGCTGGGCTGAGAGTGTCTGTGCCACTCATTGCCCAGGGCAACCCTTACCCCAGTGAGAACGCAGTGACTTACACCTTCAGGTGAGAGGCTTCTCCAGCGCGGTGGGAGCTGCTGAGACCTAACCTGTGGTGTCCCTGGCTTCGGAGCTTTTGAGAATACAACTGGTATTTGTTTTAGCTTGGAAGAGCAACCTTATCAAGTTAATTGGAAGCAGTGTTGCCTAAGCCTGTGTGAATGATGTTGCAATAGCACTGGGCTGTTGGAAAGGGTGCTTTGAAAGGGCTCAGCTGTTAGCCTCCCAAAGCTTTGCTGATGTTGCGCGGCTCTTCTCTGTAGGCTCCACGAGGCTACAGATTACCCATGGAGGCCTGCTCTTTCAGCCTTTGAGTTCCAGAAGCTTCTCCACAACTTGACTGCCATCAAGATCCGTGGGACGTACAGCGAGAGAAGTAAGTCGTTGAGCAGAACGTCGCAGAAAAGAGGGGCAGACTCATTAGTCTAGTGCTTGGGTTGCTTTATTGTAGGCCCTCATTGTAAATAGTTGCAGCGGCTTATTTGGCAAAGCCTGTGCCTGTTGCTTTTCACCTGGCCTTGTAACAGCTTCTCCCGGGCCTCTTGAAGAGGACAGGAGGAATAAAGAGAGCCTCTGAGAGTCCAGAAGCTGAGCACCCCATTACCTGCTGCTGATTCTTAGCTTCTGAACACAGTGGTTTTAGGGTGTTGCATAGCAGGTGTCTTCCAGATCAATAGAAATACATAGCACAGAGTTCTGGAGGGCACGGTAGAAGACGTGTAGGGAGATTACAGCATTTGACCTCAGTCTCTGCTGCACTGGAAGGGCTAAATCTCCCTGTTTCCTGGTCTTGCCTTGGCACGACGAATGGGAACGCGAAGGTCTCAAAAGTGAACTCAAGTGAAAGTTCCTCATAATGAGGGTTTATAAAAATGTGGTATGGATTAGGAGCAAAAATACTGTCATGTGAAAAAGAATTTTTGCAGAAAGATGCAAGGGATGAATTTGCACTTGGGGAAAGTGGAGAAGCTGCAGGTGTTTGCAGTGGAGGTGGCTCATAAAGAGAAATGTGGGGTTGTGAAATGGAGAGGAGGGAAGGTATGGAGCAAATCATCCCCTGAGGGCCGGAGCAGCTGCTGCTACTGTGCAGGAGCTGAGGCTCTGCTGGGTGCTCTGGAGCTGCTGCTGGGGTACAGACACACAGCTGGGAGTGAAAGACCAGCTATGCTGTGTCTGGGCTTTGTTCCGCTCCGGGGAAGAGGAGAGGGGGGAGCCCTCAAATGCCAGATGAAGGAATGGCTTGAGAGGAATAGCTGATGAGTTTACCCCCAGGTGTGGTCTGTGGACACTGTGTTAGAGATGGCATATTAAAATTGCCAGAGAGATGGTCTGTGCTCCCTAGGAAGACAGCAGTTGGTTTTGGTATTTGATTTGGAAATGGAAACGGTGTGCAATGCAAAATGTAACTTAAATTTACCCGACCGTACATGCTGACCTGTGCTGTTCTCAGCATCCTCCTCTCTGTTGTCATTCTCAACTCTCCCACCCTGCGCACACCCTTGGTGAGCTCTGTTGAATCTTTTCTCATCTGTCTAAGACCTTCCTGGAGGAGTTTGCTTCTCAATTCACCTTGCTGGCCACTGGTCTCTGGTACCATGCAGGCACGTGGCTGGTGAAGCAGTGCTGAGATCCCCTGTAGTTAAAAGCATTTCCCCTCTCTGTGCTTTCTAGGTGCTGGTCACCTGGATGACTTTACCATCACAAGCGCTCGTCCTGGACCCGGCGTGCCTGTGCCCTGGGTGGAGAGCTGCTCCTGCCCCGTGGGTTACGAAGGGCAGTTCTGCGAGCGCTGCTCCTCTGGGTACCGGCGAGAGACGCCAAGCCTCGGGCCCTACAGCCCCTGTGTGCCCTGTGCTTGCAACGGGCACAGCGAGACGTGCGAGCCTGAGACTGGTAAGAGGGGCCGATAAAACGGGTTGTAGCAAGGGGGTGGTTCTTTCTGGGAAAAACCACGTGTCTCTCTCTCTTCCAGGCGTGTGCAATTGCAGGGATAACACGGCGGGGGCTCACTGCGAGAAGTGCAGCGATGGGTACTACGGAGATGCGACAGCGGGCACAGTCTCAGACTGCCAGCCCTGCCCGTGCCCAGGCAGCTCAAGCTGTGCCATCGTGCCTCGCACGAGGGAGGTTGTGTGCACCAGCTGCCAGGCTGGCACTACAGGTGTGTTCTGACACAAAAAGCCTGGTTTTTTACCCTCCACGTGCCCGTGGAAATGTGTCTCCTGCCAGTTCTGGGGCTCTGACCCACAACGAGCAGCACTGAAAGCTCCTGTGTCTTCTGGTTCAAGTCCTTCTCCTTTCCGCAGCCCTGTTTTCTGTCCTGTGCAAGGCTCGTGTCCTTTGGGAATAAAGGGGAAACAAAAGCTTCATCTGTGCAAAGTCTGAGCCTTTCTGTGCTAGCTTCTAATAGAGCCCTGTTAATGGCGTGGTGTTGGTCAGAAAATAGGATAAGATTTAAAAGAGCCAGGAAGACGGGTCAGACGGAAAGAAAAGTAGCAGATGCAGTTTGCCAGCCGGAGAGGCGCTGCGGGGTGCTGGCAGGGGAGGCCTGGTGCCCTCCCGAGGAAAAGCAGGAAGGCTGCAGTCACTCTCAAGCACTGCCCCAAGAATACAAAACCAAAGTTGTGCTTGGCAGGTTTAAAGAGAAATATATGAACGGGTACAGATTTTTTTGTTTGTTTATTAGCGATAAACCATGAAGTCCGAGCGTGTACCTGAGTCGTTAACGGAGCCTTTTGTTCTGCCTGCAGCCAGCAAGGAAGCCTTAGGTTGGTTGGCAGCCTCCATCTGCTTCTCTGTTAATTTAATGCCTGTCTTGGCAGAGTTCAAAGTACAGGATACCTGCAAATGCTCCAAATGCTTGGAAAAGCCCCTGACAAAGCACAGAAAGCAGCTCGTGGGAGTTCCTGTGTGTGCCACTGCTTTGGGAGCCAAAGCAGAGTCCAAGGGCCCAGGCTCCCTGCACCTTGGGTGTCCATATAGCGACAAGTAAAGATGAGCTCATATGTGATTGCATGAAGATTCCTCCGGTCTCCTGCCACCTTCTTGGGATGCGAGGGGAAAGCTGAGGGAAAAGAGTGTTTGCATATGCAAGGACTGCCTAAGAACCAGAGCTTATAGCTGGCAGAGGAGGTCGGGTCTGCAATAAGCGCAGGGAGATGCTGAGTTGGATGCTTCAGCAGCTGCCTGTGGAGGTTTGGCAGATCTCACTGGCAGTGGGGCTTCCTGGAGCAGCGATGCCCCACAGAGCTCTGCCTGCTTGGACTTTTAAATTAACTACTAATTACGACAAATAGGTTTGGCTTAAAGGGATAGGAGGGAAAAGAGGAGCTGAAACAATTCACAATGCAAAGCTCCAGTGAAAAAGAGGCTTAAATTTCAAGCTGGGAAGGGGTTTGTGTGTCGTTTCATGTACCTTTCTGCCCCAACAGAAGGATGAAAGGGGAAGGAATCTGGAGAGTTTCCTTTGCAGAAGGGGCTGGAAACGGGGTCCGGGCGAGATGGCAGCAAAGGGCTTTCTGCTGCAATGCCTGTGTTTCTGTCACGTCCCAGGCAAGAGGTGCGAGCTGTGCGACGACGCCTACTTCGGAGACCCGCTGGGGGAAAACGGTGCCGTGAGGCCCTGCCGCCTCTGCCAGTGCAACGACAACATCGATCCCAACGCCGTGGGCAACTGCGACCGCCAGACGGGCGAGTGCCTCAAGTGCATCTACAACACCGCTGGCTTCTACTGTGACCGCTGCAAGGACGGCTTCTTCGGGAACCCCCTGGCCCCCGACCCCGCCGACAAGTGCCGAGGTGAGAGCCGGTTCCTCTTGGCATTGAAAGATGGTTTTGTCCCCTGAGAGCTGCCGTTCACTGATGGGTTGTTTGGACACAACATCAGGCTGTTGTTCCTGCCTGGCAGCAGCCATGGTGGCTTTATCCTGGTTGGGTGGCTGTAGCTTGCTGCGATGCTCGTGTCTGTGGGTGCTTACTGCCACCAAAGCAAAAGCATTGTGTGATTCAGGCTCTGGGTCGCTGCCCGTTTGGGATCCAGGCCTGTTTAGGGACTGGCTAGCAAAGCAACACCACAAGGGACATCTAACTGCCTGCATATTTCTCCATCCATTTTTATTCTCACAGCTTGTCACTGCAATCCCTATGGCACCGTGAATCAGCAGACAAGTTGCAATCAAGTGACCGGGCAGTGTGAGTGCCTGTCTCACGTCACCGGGAGGGACTGCAGTGCCTGTGAGCCTGGATTCTTCAACCTCCAGAGTGGACGTGGCTGTGAGAGGTGATGTTCAGCTTGGCTCAGGGCAGAGGGCCTGGTTTTGGGAGGGGTCTGTATGTACCTTGTGCAGGAATGGGATGTTAAAAGTAGCTGCTGTGCTTTGATGCCGCTATGGGTGGGGAAGAACCGCGGTCAAGGGGTAGCTATGAAGGCTGTACAAAAAGCCTGACTTATAAATAGCTTTAAATCAGGGTTTTAAATAGAAAAATGTCACGTGGCTGCGTGATTGTTGGTAGCAGGGTCTCGTGGCTTCCTTTTTTAGTGCAGGCACCAAGTGACCTTGCAGGGTTTAAAGGCTCGGTGCCTCGCTTCCTACGTCTGCACAGCAAGAATAGCGACTTTCTGCAAATGGAAACGAGCTGTGCTTGTTGGGGCTTCTCAGAGAGGCACTTCAGCAGTGTCTCCTCCCTTCTGTGTCACCGTCTGACACGTGGCTGCCTCCCCCAGGTGCAACTGCCATGCGCTGGGTTCCACCAATGGCCAGTGCGACATCCGAACTGGGCAGTGTGAGTGCCAACCCGGCGTTGCCGGCCAGCGTTGCGACAGATGCGAGGTCAACCACTTTGGCTTTGGCTCTGAAGGCTGTAAACGTAAGTCTGAGAGGCTGGAGTGAGGGAGATGGGAAGGATGTTGCCCTGCCAGCCTTGTCTTTGCTTTCCACCTGTCTCTGGGGAGGGACTTTCTCACCTTGCTCTTCACCACGGCAGATGATGGTACCTTTATGTCTGCACCCTGCCTGGTGAAATTTGATCTCTTTACGATACAGTCACAAAATTGTTTTGTTTGGAAGAGACCTTAAACATCATGGAGTCAGCACTGCCAGGTCGCCACTAACCCATGGCCCTCAGCACCACATCTACACAGCTTTTAAATCCTTCCAGGGATGGGGACTCCACCAGTGCCCTGGGACAGGCCTTGACAACCCTTTCAGGGAAGACATTTTTCCTCATGTCCAACGTAAACCTCCCCTAGGCCAACTTGAGGCTGTTTCCTCTTGTCCTATCAAATAGCTTATCCCATTTATCTTTTATTGTATTTTTTAATCGGGGGTAGGAAGAACTCCCACTTACTAGACATCCACTTCTCTTCGGTGTAAATAGAATGCTTTGGGTTGGAAGGAACCTTTAAAGGTCATCTAGTCCAACCCCCAGCTACATTCTTGGAACCTTGTCCTGCAACAGTCCTGTTTCCCAATGCTAAATCTCTGCACTGCTGCTCTGCAAATGGCCTGAACGTGCACGTGCTGTCTTGAGGAGCAACAGATCTTGTAAATGTTATTGAAACCCAGGAGAATCCAAACTTTCCTTCTCCATATTCCTCCCCGTAAAGAGCAGAAAAATTAACTACATTTGGTTACAGTGAAGTGGGGTAGAAAATGATAATGCTTTGTGGGAGAGGCAATAGCAGCACCATCAACACACGCAATGGATGTCGTGTTGCCAGCGCCCTGCCGGGTGTGGAAGCGCCCCGATGTGAAGCAGGGCTCTGGCCCTGGGGTTGTGCCCCGCTCCACTTGCAGGTGTTTTAGGGTATTGAGGGCACGCTCTCACCCTGGGGGTTTTTAGGGTGTTTCTGACTGAGGTTTGACTTCCCTGCAGCCTGTGACTGTGATCCCGAGGGCTCGCGCTCCCTGCAGTGCCGGGAGGACGGGCGCTGCGAGTGCAAGGAAGGCTTCGTGGGGAACCGCTGCGACCAGTGCGAGGAGAACTATTTCTACAACCGCTCCTGGCCAGGGTGCCAAGAGTGTCCGGCCTGTTACAGATTAGTGAAAGATAAGGTGAGGCCAGAAACGGTGCTGTTGGTGCGGCTGGAGATGGTGGCACGTGCCCACTCGTGCAGTGGCTTTTATGCCCCTGGCTGGCTGATGCTTGCTGAAAGCCAGGAGGTTCCGGGTGCTTCGCTCCGTGCCGTAGCTGTGCTCTGTCCCTCTCACATAGGTGGCGGAGCAACGAGAGAGGTTGCAGGAGCTGGAAAATCTTATAGCCAATCTAGGCACAGGAGAAGCAGCTGTAACTGATCAAGCCTTTGAGGAGAGACTGAAGCAGGCAGAAAGAGATGTTATGGAGCTGCTCCATGAAGCACAAAACAGCAAAGGTGAGCTGACCCGATTGGACATGGACTAGCGTGAAATGAGCTCTTTGTTTGCTGTTCCTGTTTCCTTTGGCCACAGCATGTTTTATTTCAAGCCTCTGCTGTGTGTCAGGACAAATGTCTCATTTCAGGTAGTGCTGAGCCAGTGTATGTTGTTATCAAACCAGTGGTGCCTGTGCTTTTATCTCTGCTGTTCTTCCAGTGGTCTCTGTTGTAAGTGCAAAGTAAAGATCCGCCTCTAGCTCTGTACAGATGCAAGCATTTTATGTATTACCCTCTTCTCCAGGTGCAAAGGAGGTTTGTACTGGTTAAACAAGCAGAAGACTTAGCAACACATTTATTATACTTATTTATTTACTTATTTATTATGCTAATAATAAGTAAATTGCCCAGACATCTTGGGATAAAGCAGGTCTTGGGATATCACCAGAGATCAGAATGGAGGCGAGCTTAATTATCCCCCCTGAAGTATATCATGTTCCAAAAAGTGCTGCTGTAGTGGCCTTTAGTGATTTCCCCCCACTTCCCCCCTGCCATTAAACTCCACTTTCAAACTTGATTCTTGTACTGTCACCTCTACTTAACCTGCTAGGAGTTAAGCAAAAGAGAACTCCCTAAGCAGATCTTTCCTACCTCTTGAGTTGACTTGAAGTCAGTGATGGAGGTGCAGTGTGATTCAGCACACAAAATCCCCCATCTGAGTTGTGTCCAACACCCAGCAGGATTGTCATCTTAGCAGTTAATGACTTTTCATTTCTCATACTTGGTGCACATTCTGCTGATGACTTTGATCTCAAGCTGAGTGACTTAACGAAACGGCTTTGCTGTTCCCCTTTCAGTAGGGGATTAACCTACCAACGTGTTGCTGGTGGTGGCATGCTGCTGCTCCAGCTTCTTTTCCTGCTGTAATTAATTTTGCTTCCTCTCTTATATCGTGTGTGTTTCAGACGTGGATCAGGGCCTCATGGATCGTCTCAAAGACATCAACAGCACACTAGCGAGTCAGCTCAACAGGCTGAGGAACATCCAGGGCACGGTGCAGGAGACAGAGAACCTGGCAGAGCAAGCTCGGGTGCGGGTGGAGGACACCGAGGACCTGATCAGCTTAGCTTCTGATATGCTCGAGAAGGCCAAGATGGCAGCTGCCAATGTGGTGAGTGTGCTGCCAAGGTCCCACGTGGTCAGGACAGAGCCTTGCCTTTCTGTGTCCTCTGGTGTGTTTCTCTGCTTGTTCTCTCTCTCATCTAGCAAATTTGCTATGGAATATCTTCTCCTCTATCCAAGATCACAGGAAATAAATGAAGGAACATCACTGGTGTCTGTTATAGATGGTGTCTTAGCCCTTGCTCGGAGAAGCCAACTTAAGAACCCATAAACAAATAGCAGAATGAGTAGCAGCACCTTTGTTTTTAAGGTAGAAACTGCATGACCTTACAGAAAAACATACTGAGAAGCCAGAAGTAGGTTAGACATGTCTCTAAGCATTTAGATCATGACAATAAATATTTAAAGCAGAGATGAATAAAAAATGAGAAAAGGGCTTTAAGATTTTCTTTTCTTTCTTTTTTTCCAGTCTATTACACCTCCAGAGTCAAGCGGGGACCCGAACAACATGACTCTCTTGGCAGAAGAGGCCCGGAAGCTGGCTGAAAGGTAGGCTATGGCAAGATGTGCTCCTCAGCCTGCATCAGGCCGCTGTGCTTCCCTGCAACAGGGAAGCAAAACTCAGTTTGATAGGAAACACAGGCCCTTTGCTGAGGAAGAGACTGGTGCTGTGTGTGCGTGTGCTGGAGCACTTCTGCTTGGAGGCCAGGCCGGGAGGGCTGAGGTTCTTCAGCCTGGAGAAGAGAAGGCTCCGGGGAGACCTTGTGGCCTTTCAGTGCTTCATGGGGCCTGTCAGAAAGATGGGGACAGACTTTTCAGCAGGGCCTGTTGGGACAGGACAAGGGGTGGTGGCTTTAAATTAAAAGAGGGGAGGTTCAGGCTGGAGAGAAGTAAGAATTTTTTGCTGCTGAGGGTGGTGAGAGCCTGGCCCAGGCTGCCCAGAGAGGTGGTCACTGCCCCATCCCTGAAACCATTCCGGGTGGGGTTGGCCAGGGCTCTGAGCACCCTGCTCTAGCTGCAGATGGCCCTGCTCCCTGCAGGGGGGTTGCGCTGGATGACCCTGAAGGGTCCTTTCCAACCCAAACCAGTCTATGATTTTTCTTCTTTTTTTTCTGTAATCCTGTCCAGACACAAAAAAGAAGCTGATGAGATTGTTCGCATAGCCAAGGCAGCAAATGATACTTCCACAGAAGCATATCAACTGCTGCTGAAGACTCTGGCTGGAGAAAACCAAACTGCAAGTGACATTGATGAGCTCAACCAGAAGTGAGTCAGTAACAAAAAATTGGTTTTATTTCCTAGCTTTAAAGCAAGGCTTAAAACTTAGACACCTTCTGTAGCTTTGGATGCTTTGGGGTTTATGGGAGTTGTCTTTTAATTTTTGAGCCTCTCTACTCTCTTAGTAAGCTCAGTTCTGCAAAAATAAATGTAGCATAACTGGATCCTTGGGGGTTTTTTAGGTATAATCAAGCAAGGAACATTTCTCGAGACCTAGAGAAACAGGCCAACAAGGTGCTTGCAGAGGCAGAGGAAGCTGGAAACAAAGCCCTGCAGATCTACGCTAATCTCACCAGCTTGCCCACTGTGGATTCCACAGGTCTGGAGGTACGTGCTGGGAGCATCACAGGCAGCTTTTTCTGCATAAGAACAGTCTGTGGAATTTTTGTCCATCCATAATCTAGACTTGTGCATTTCAGCAGGAGTCTTGCGTGAAGGAAGTTCCATACTTAAACCCCCATCTTCCCTCAGTCTCTGAAGGTCTAAAGACCAAGTGAAATGTTCTTTGTCAAGTATCTTGGCTCGATCAGAGAAGTTCAACAGTTCCAGTTCCCTCTGAAGCCTGCAGAACCGCTCCCTCTCCTGTGCTCACTGGAGTGCAGTAGATTTGGTTTTTTTCTTGCACACAAAACTCCTTGCAGTGTCTGTCTTTCATTGCACTGACCCTTGTGTTATTCAGAGCTTTGAATGCAAAGTTACACCTGTAGTTGTGAAAGATGGGAACCTGTCGTAGCTTCTGTTTTGAGCATGAGAAGCTATGCTGAGTTTTGCCACTTGTTCAGAAGGTCTTTAACGTTCAGGAAGCTGCATTTGTTTCTGACTTCCACCTGCAGAATGAAGCAAATAAGATCAAGAAGGAAGCAGAGGAGTTAGATCAGCTAATTGCCAGGAAGCTGAAAGATTATGAGGACTTGAGAGAAGACATGAAAGGAAAGGAGCTAGAAGTAAAGAACCTCTTGGAGAAAGGGAAGACGGAGCAACAGGTCAGTTCTGTTTTGTGCAGGCTTTTTGTTCCCTGGGAAAAACAAAGGAAAACGAGTAACTGGCCAGATAGGAAGGACTTGCTCTGACTCAGTCTTATCTTGGCACCGCTGGTTACTTATAAGAATACTGAAGTATGGTCCTGGAAAGGAGATGCAAAAAGCTGGTAAAAGCAAAGGCATTGAGGCAATGTGGGAGAATAGGGGATGTTTGCCAGGTGTGGTGTCATCTTTGTGTTCAGAACAGTATTTGAAAAGTACCTAAATTCAGCTGGTTTCGGAGGAAACACTGCCAGTCAGGGGTGATTACTGTTCTGTATGGTGTCGGTGTTCCAGGCTGAGCAATGCTTTTGCTACACCTAGATGGTCATCCTTCAAAAGGTAAGAATGTTGTTGCTCCCACCTGGGCAGGAACAACCCCCTGCACCAGTACAGGTGAGGGGCTGACCTGCTGGAAAGCAGCTCTGCAGAGAAGGACCTGGGGGTGCTAGTGGACAAGTTGCCCGTGAGACAGCAGTGGGCCCTCATGGCCAAGGGGGCCAGTGGTCTTCTGGGTTGCATGAAGAAGAGTGTGGCCAGTAGGTCAAGGGAGATTCTTCTCCCCATCTACTCTGCCCTAGTGAGGCCACATGTGGAGTACTGTGTCCAGTTCTGGGCTCCCAGTTCAAGAAGACAGGGAACAACTGGAGAGAGTCTAGCAAAGGCCACAAAGATGCTGAGGGGACTGGAGCATCTCTGTGCTGAGGAAAGGCTGAGAGCCCTGGGGCTGGTTAGCCTGGAGAAGAGAAGGCTGAGAGGGGAGCTGATCAATGCTGATCAATAGCTAAAGGGCAGGTTTCAGGAAGATGGGGCCAGACTCTTTTCAGTGGTTCCCAGTGACAGGACAATGGGCTCAAATTGAAACCTAGGAGGTTCCATCTGAACATCAGGAAAAACTTCTTTGCTGTGAGTGTGGCAGAGCCTGTGCCAGGCTGCCCAGAGAGGCTGTAGAGTCTGCTTCTTTGGAGAGATCCCAAACCCACCTGGACACTGTGATCCTGGGCCCCCTGCTCTGGGTGACCCTGCTGGGGCAGGGGGGTTGGACCAGATAATCTCCAGAGGTCCCTTCCAACCTCCACCATGCTGGAATTATGTGTAATGTGTAGTATGTTGATACATGTCATGTCTCCTTAGACTGCAGATCAGCTCTTGGCTCGAGCAGATGCAGCAAAAGCTCTGGCTGAAGAAGCTGCTCGGAAGGGCAATGGCACACTGCAGGAGGCTAACACCATCCTCAGCAACCTGAAAGGTAAAGAGAAAAGCACTTGCAGTGAATCATTCCGTTCCTGCATGACAAGTCACTTGGCAGTTGGGTATCTTAGTTAAATGGGCCAGGCTGTTGCCAGTACCTGAGTGCTGGGTGGGTTCTTTTGGCTTGTTTTTTTTAATTTTCTTTAAGGAAAAATAGAGAAGTTTTTGGTGACTAGAAATCTCCTTTTGTTCAATTTCCCTCCTCAGCATCGGAAGATGTGCAGTAAACTCACGCACAACCCGGTTGCTGTTCATCCCTCTAATGAATCATAGACAGGTTTGGGTTGGAAGGGACCTTTCAAGGTCATGCAGTCCAAACCCCCCTGCAGTGAGCAGGGACATCTGCAGCTAGAGCACGTTTCTCAAGGTGGCAAAGCCTGGGTAGCTTGGTCAGCGAAGCATCCCAAGACTCTTCCGGAGCAAGCGCTGAGAATCTGTTTTGCCCTTTCTTAGATTTCGATAAGCGGGTGAATGACAACAAGACAGCAGCCGAGGAGGCCCTGAAGAAGATCCCGGCCATCACCCAGACCATCGCCGAAGCCAACAGCAAGACGAGCCAGGCGGAGCGGGCGCTCGGCAACGCCGCTGCCGATGCCCGCGAAGCCAAGGCGAGGGCGGACGATGCCGAGAAGATTGCCGGTTCTGTGCAGAAGGTGAGTCCTCTGGGGATCCGAAGCCACCCCGCCAGGATCTGGTCTGTAACTGCGTAAACTCCTCTGTTGCAGCGTTTCCCAGTGAGCCCCACGTGCTTTCTGCTGTGGCCCTCACTAGGGAAGGCAAAATGTGGTTTGGTAGGAAACTGCTGTGCTTAGATGGAAAGGGCTGAAGGAGTCTCTGCACCTTCACCACCTTCTTCCATCCCGTCCCCCTTGTTGGCTGTAGAGTGCTGCTGCTACCAAGGCCGACGCTGACAAGACTTTCGGCGACGTGACGGGTCTGGCCAGAGAGGTGAATGACATGATGAAGCAGCTACAGGATGCGGAGAAAGAGCTGAAGAGGAAGCAGGATGATGCTGAGCAGGACATGAAGATGGCGGGCATGGTAAGTGACGCTGGCGGGTGGCAGCAGCGGCCAGAAGCTGCCTCCTCCCTGCTGTCCTGGCAGCACAGGCTTGTCTCCTGCTGTCCTCCTTCAGGGCCAGCCCTGGGGCCAGCCAGTGTTCTACCTCTTCCGTGTTTCCACTGGGATTGAAAACACGGGGTGAGCGAAGGAGCTCCTCTGGTGGCCTTAGCGTAGGTGGAATTTGACAGACAGGGGTTTTTAATGCAGTGCTTTCCTTTTGTTTTGACTGAAACCTGGCTGTAGCCCTATTCACTCTGCTCTGATTTTTCCTGCAAAATCCTGCCCAGTTATCAGGGATCCCCATCCTGAATCACCAGCAAACTGACTATTTGAAGGTTGTTGGAGTTGGCCAGTGCTGTGGTAAAGATCTCAGTGCAGGGGTGTTATTCCAGAGAGAGGCTCCTGTGTGAAGGGGAGAGGCGATGGTTTCATGATCCCTACAGCTTTTTTCTGCTCTCATTTATGTTTTTTTTATACTCTGCAGGCTTCACAGGCTGCCCAGGAGGCAGAAGACAATGCAAGGAAAGCAAAGAACTCTGTGAACAGCTTGCTTGCTGTCATTAACAACCTGCTGGATCAATTAGGTAAGACTGTCCTTCACAACCTGTATGTCTTTGAGGGTTCTCCTCACGTGGCAGTGCTGGCAGCTGCCATGGTGTGCTGGCCTGCCTGCTGGTGCTGGGAAAGGAATCCGACCTTTGCTTTCCTGTGAGGGTGGCAGAGCCTGTGCCAGGCTGCCCAGAGAGGCTGTGGAGTCTCCTTCTCTGGAGAGATTCCAAACCCACCTGGACACTGTGATCCTGGGCCCCCTGCTCTGGGTGACCCTGCTGGGGCAGGGGGGTTGGATGAGATCATCCCCAGAGGTCTCTTCCAACCCCCACTATGCTGGGACTCTGTGAAATGGGGTTTACATGTTTTTGACAAGGATTTGGGGTTTTTTCCTTGCCTGGGGTAGCTGTCAAGCTCATTGTGCGATGTTCAGTACCACTTTTCTGCAAGCTGAGGACAGGTTTTGAGGCACTGAAGGTGTGACCAGTTTGGTTGGTCCTGTTCTAAATGCTCTTTCTAATGCAGAGGTGCCCCGCTGGAGGGTCTCAGTGTGGGCTCAGCTGTGTAAGCACCCAAACCCAGAGTGTTAAAGATGTTTTTAATAAACTTCACCATTTGCTTCTGGCTTTTCAGGGCAACTGGAGACAGTGGACTTGAACAAACTGAATGAAATCGAGGGTACCCTGAACAGCGCCAAAGACCAGATGAAAGACAGCAACCTGGACCAGAAAGTGTCTTTCCTGGAGAGAGAAGCCAGGAAACAAGATGATGCAATACAGGCCTACAACAGGGACATTGAAGAGATCCTGAAGGACATTAGCAACCTGGAGGACATCAAGAAGACCTTGCCATCTGGCTGTTTTAACACCCCGTCCATTGAGAAACCCTGAGGGTGCGCTGGGGGTGGGGGGGATTCCCCCGGGGAGCGGTGGAGCGGTGGGTTGGCTATGGAGTGCCTTAAACACACATTACCTTCTTCAGATCCCCAACTCTTTGCTGCTCGCAGCCACTGTTTTCTTTTCAAATCAGGATAAGTTGAAAGGTTTTTATTTTGTTTTCTGGGGGTTTTTTTTGTTTGTTTTTGTTTTGTTTTTTTTTTATTAAGAGAAGCAAATTAAATATCCGTCTTTGGGCATCAAAGGGTTTTTTTATATAAATTGTCTTCCTGAGCACTCCACCTTTACCCCTTTCTCAGACACAGTTTCCCTTTGATGAGCACAAGGACGAGAGATGCTCTGGACTCTTTACGCGGTGGTTCAGAAATGATGATGTGAGCTGTACACAGCAAGGCAAAATTAACCCTCCTTTCTCCCCTCAACTCTGAAATCCTCACTCCCAGAGCTCTCTGTCCCTATGAAGGAAGGGGATGGCTACCAAAGTATTACTGTAATGGCCAGTATAGCTGCACTCGTTCAGAGCCCTCTTCCCAACTTCTAACCCTGTGAATTTTTTTGGTTTTATTTTATTTTATCGTTAACTAGTGGCCAATCCAGCAGCATTGGTAGCCTGTGACAAAACAGCCAAAGCCTCTTTCTGAAATGCTTTCTGTGATGATGTATCGCTCTGAGAAGAAGGCAGCTTCTGAGAGGAGCTGTTTGGGAAGATGGGATACTGGTGGAGTGGTAGGTCTTTGCTGGAGGAGTGAGAGGTCTTGCCAGACCCACTCCTGAGCTGTGAAGAAGTTTTGGGTTGGGTCTGTATGCAGCGACCTGCTGGCTAGTCCGGGCTGGGGCATGTGGAAGCTGTGAGCTGCGTTCCCATCTGAGATGTTGCTGCTGAATTAATTGCCAGAGGATCTGGGGTTTTTTTAAGACTACAAATACCTGATTGACAGGTCAGTTTGTTGAAGCAGGAGAGGAGTGCTGCCATCCAGAGAGCTCTGGCAGCTGCACTGGCCTTCATGCTGCCTGCCTTCAGCTGGGGAAGGAAGGGGGCACGCAAACATCTTCCTCCCCATCTTTTTCCTGGAGGAGAACAGCGGCATTTTTACATCTCCTGGTGTTGCCGTCGCCTTTTGCCCATTTTTAAGCTGGCAGAAA
Source organism: Todiramphus chloris collaris (assembly GCA_025345505.1). Taxonomy (NCBI): domain Eukaryota; kingdom Metazoa; phylum Chordata; class Aves; order Coraciiformes; family Alcedinidae; genus Todiramphus; species Todiramphus chloris. Next base: position 2,964,731 of record JANVCC010000034.1, on the reverse strand, counting down.
GAGCTGGAATTTACCAGTGCCCTCCTTTCTTCTTGCCTACTGCTCTCCCAGTCACCGTAAAGCCACCGTGGCACAAGGACTTCAGGCCAGGCCTGGGTGGCAGGTCAGCCTTTCCCACCGCTGCCACACCTCCCCGCGAGCTCCCTCCACACACAGTGCCTCCCAGCTGCTTACTGGGGCTGGGTGGGAGTGGTGGGGAGCCCCTCACTCTGAGCCCAGGGCATCCCCTTTCTCTCTCTCTCTCTGTGGCTTCCTCCTTGCCTGGCATCCTTCCTCCCCCCTTCCTTGAGATCCAGTATATATCTATCCTTAAACACTATGCAACTTCGTACGTTTGCGTAGCGGGGAAGAAATTATTATCTGACACACACTGGTGCTATTAATTATTTCAAATTTATATTGTTTGTGTGAATGTGATTTTTGATGTTTGGGGGTTTTTTCTTTTATTTTTCCTTTTTTTTTTGTTGTTTTTTTTCCTTTTATTTTTCCTTTTTTTTTTTTTTTTGTTGTTGTTGTTAATCATGATTATAGTGTGAGGAAGTCTCTCGTGTGTGCGTATGTGTGTGTAAAACATACTCAGCCATATTTCCAGAGTGGCACAGCCCGGCCTCTCCTCTACGTGCTTTCCCCTGTAGCCATCGGGGCACGTGCAGCCCGTATCCCTTCTCTCCGGGCTGTTCCCTTAGAGCCCGGGATCTTCTCCCAGCTGGGCTCCTGCTTTCTTCCCTCTCCTCTATCTTCAGCTCCCCTCCGGGCATCAGCAATAACCACTTGGCCCGTGGGGTGGATGAGTTCTGGCCCTCCCTCCAGTGCTCAGCCCCACTGCGGGGTGTTGACAGCACCCCGTTCCCTGGCCCTTGTCCCCAGGGATCTTGTGCCCAGTGGAGAGCAGGGGCTGTGGCTGTGGATCTTGGCTCTTGAGGAGCTGTCAGCACTGTTGGGAGACCAGACCTAGCATTGAGATGATGGGAGAGCTGGGTTGGGGGCCACCTTGATACCACCGTGCAAGGGGCGGGAGGCTCGGTGCGGCCTCGGGGCAGGAGGGGGATGTTCCCAGCAAACCCTGCCTCGCTCCCCTACCCCTTCTCTGAGAGATTCTGTACCAGCTCGGGCTTTCCCCCTGAGAGGAGAGCTTACCTGTGCTCGCCACGCACCGGGGACGCCGAGGTTGGCTGCTCTGGTCAGATGGCTGCTTGTAACCGCGTCACCTCTCTGCCAAGGCTGTGAGAAGAGCAGATGCGAAGATGCGCGCATGCCCTGGCTGACCTCAGGCCTTAAGGTTTCCTGCTTGCTTTTTTTTTTTTTTTTTTGTTTTTTTTTTTTTTTTTGTTTTGGTTTTTTTTTTTTTTTCCTTAAGCTGTTTTTAACAGAATTTTATTTTTAAATAATAAAAAAAGAAAAAAAAAAAACCAAAACCTTTATAAGCAATCTCTTACTCACTACTGCATTACAGCCATTACTCAGTGTATTAAGTCCAGTTATTTCTGTACGTGATGTGATGATGTGCCAGCTGCTGGGGAAGTGCTGGGTGTCACCGGCAGCGCGTGGCAGTCCCTTCATCACCCGATTCCCGACCGTGGCCTCCTCAGTACGTGCCTTCACTCCAGCTTGTTTGGTTTTTTTTTTTTGCCTTAATCTGTGGTCTTGCTGTCTGGGGCGGTGAACAAAAATGCAACACTTGCAGTTTTTATGTATAAAACAGTATTTCTTATTTATAATAAAGTCTGAATATTTGTAACCCCTTAACACCTTGCCGTTCTTTTGAGTATCGCTTCTTCGGGGGGAGACGGGGATGGGGTTTGTCTCAGTTGTAAAATTCACCTCTGGCTCAATCAGGTGAGCAGGATGGGGGTTGGGGAAAGGGAAACTTTGGGCCTTGCTGTGGGGTTTGCTGGTGGCTGTAGTGACGGCGGTTTCTCCCCGGGACTGCTGCTCCATTGCCATGGCCACAATGAGTGTTACACTGCTGCTTTGCCAGGCCTTAAAAAGCAAGATGACGTTGTTGGTGCTGATGCTACTGGAGCTGTGCTATCCTCCTGGAGACCCCCAAGGAGTTGGGGGGTGGGGTTTTTGTTTTTACAATGTAATTGTGAGTGTTTGGCTGAACCCTCACAAAAGGATGGGGCTCCTAGGGCCCAAAAACCCCTACATAAAGAAGCTGGAATTTTTCTCCTGGGAGCTGCCACCAACCTGGGCGCTCTGTGTCGTTCCGTGGGGTCCTCTCTGCCAGAGCCCGTGGTGAATTTTGTTCCTGAATTAAGGGTTTTTTATGTTGGGGTTGATGACTGTGCTAACAGACCGAGCAGTGCCACAGTCACACACGTCCTGCAGCCACAGGCTGGGTTTCTGTTCTGGTTCTCAGCAGAGGAAAACACACGTGTCTTGTTAACGGCACCTAGAGCCAATCCCTTCTCAATCCCTAAGTTCTTGCTGTTTGTTTTGGGGTTTTATTCCCGTTTTGGTTTGTCTCACTTCAGCTCTTTGTTCTCCAACTGTTGCCGCTAACATGTTTGTTGTCTAAAATACCCTTTTGGGTTTTTTTCCTTTTTTCTTTTTCTTGGCCAACGCTGCTGTCAAGCAACTCCTGGCAGCTAAAATCTGTCTGGTGTTCCGGCAGGATTGTAGGGAGCAGCCGGAGAGCAGATGACGGGGTGGTGGGACCATGCTGACCATCCATGACCTTGCAGCCTCTTACCATTTTGGGGCTCAAACAGTCAGTCAGAAGCAAGCCTGTGCCTTTTATTTTTTTTATCTTCAGGTCACGGGGCAGCAGTGCTTGTCCTGTGAAGCCTTGGGCAAAATCCCAACTGAAGGTGAAGCTGTTGGTTCTGTAGGTTTCTGCTGAGCCTGTAGAATGCTGCTCTGAAAGGAGGGGTTTTCTGATGGCAACATGCTCCTGTCAGCTGCAGGAAGGTGCAGACCGAGGGGAGCACGACAACTGCTTCCAGGTCACCAAAGTGTTTCACAGACTCTGCAGTCTTGGTAGAAACACCCTCCTGAGAGGGTGGCTCAGTGGTGGCTGAGCTTGACCTCAAGGTGGAAGAGGATGGATCTTGTTGAGGAGTGACCTAGACATGATCTGGTGGCTTTCTTTTCTCCTCTGAATTCCCTGTGGTTTTTCTCACCGTCCGAGTTGAAGCTGCACCATCTCTGCCATGCTCTCTGGAGAAGTGACAGGCTGCCAGGGGACAAGGGGGGCCCGGGGAGCAGATGGCCATGGGAAGGACTTGGACAGAGCAGCACGTTATCGAAGCGCGGTCTTTGTGGCTGAGTAAAGATGGTTGGGGTGCTTTTCCCAGCAGAGCCGGGGAGGAGCTACTTCAGGAGCAGGGCTTGGGGCTGCATGGAAGCTGAGGAGCTTCAGGGGCTGCTCTGGGGAGGCTGATCTCGTGAGGCTGCTGAGCCATGTTCTCCCTTGTTCCTGGGGACCACGTCCTGGTTAGTTCCTCTTTCTACTTAGCTGCTGGACTCTGTCCTCAGTGTGCCCCCATCTGAGAAACATTGGGAATGTCATGTAAAAAAAAACCCAATTCCCCTGGAGATTCCCAGACTTGGGAGCAGAGAGAGGAAGGTGGTGGGATGGCACTGCCTTCTTCCCCCATCTCCATCCATCTCTCACCCCTCACTGGTACAGGCAAGGGCACAGGCAAGGCTGGACGTGATGGCACTTCCTCAGTGCCTGGCCCTGCCCAGCTTGCTCACCGCCACTGTCGCTGTGACCTGGGGAAGAACATCACTCCCCATGAACCCCACTGTCCTGCTCCTGATCCAGAACGATCTCCTCTGCTCTGGGTGGCCCTGGCTGGCACAAGGAGCTTGGCCACCCCTGAGTGAAACCTGGCTAACTGGCACCTCTAGATCCACCCGAACCAGCCGTAAAACCAAAACCAGACATAAAGAAACATCCCAGAAGGCAACATCTCCTGAAGGAAGCTCATGTGTTCCTGAACAAGAAGACATTTATTTCTTTATTTATTTATAAAGGATTAATTGATAATATGGTTCTTTAAATCCTAGATTATAGAACAGATTGTCTGTCTGGGAATAGTGCTGGTGCTCTGGGAACCACCTCCGTGCCAGCCAAGGGAAGGTGTCTCGGCGTGCTGGCCCTAAGCCTGCTTTGAGGAGCCCAGGCCGGTGTCGTTTACCTCTCATGAGCCACCACAACGGGCTTTCTCCCTCGGTTACATCAACAAAGCTATTGCTTTGAGGCTTCCACACGCCCATCACTCGCTGCTAGCAACCATCAGCAAACCCCACGTTGCCACGTGGATTCAGACTGTCTCTGGAGCGGTCCATTCTGCCAAGGCCACGCTCTCAAGGACTGAGAAGCTTGCCACCCTCTGTGGTGGCCTCCCTGCAGCTTTCTTAGCTGCGTTACAAAGAGCAGCACAGGACACCTTCAGAAGGGCTCTTCTCATCTTCCAGATGAAAAGACCCAGGTTCCCCAGTGAAGAAACGCTGCTCCCTTGTAGCGTGCTGCTCTTCAGGCCTCCCATCCCTCCCACGTCTGCTCGTTCTAACGTTTCTGTTGCCTTTTCTAAACGCTGCTGCAGCAGCATCACCCTTTGGGGAAGGGCGATGGGCACCCGTTTGTCCCAGAGCTGGCTGGGGGTGTCTAAAAAGTGGCCCCAGAAGATGTATTTCTGGTGGTCTCACGGCACGCGTTCGTTCACGCGGTTCTCAGAGGTGACCCTGGGGGATGGTGGAGGATGACGAGGTAAGAGTAAGCTAAGTAAATAAGCAGGAATGACTGGAGAGGCTGTGTTTGCAGGAGGGAAGGAAGAGGTGGGGTGGTAACGGTGAGACAGAAGGGATAACAGGGAGGAGCCAGACAAGGGAAAACAGTTTCCTGCCGGTGAGAGCTGGTCTTCCAAGAGAGAAACCATCCAAGGACGGGGACTGGGCAAGGTCCGAGGGATCTGCCATACTGGGAATGGTGCTGGAGGAAATGAGCTTCCCAAGCAGAGGGGTGTCAGTGGGTAGCAAGGACACAGCAAAGGTCTTTGGGGCAAGTGATGTACTTCAGGGCAGAAGGAATAAAGTGTGTTTTGTCGGAGGAATGAGTAGACCTTAAGAGCTGCCAAAGCGGTAGGAACACCCGAAGCGGTTTTGTCTTGCTTCTTTAATTAAAAAACCAAAAAAATTAAAAGTCAGGTAAGGCAATGTTGGGTACCAAAACTCAGCATGCCACCAGCAGCTCTGTGAAGCTGGCTTCCCTGTCGTGGGCTATATTAAGATCCAACGTGTGAATTTAAAAGGAAACAGCCTGCTGATAAGAGAAAGTTGACTCAGCGGAGGCAGGTCAGCCTGGCAAAGGGAGGTGCAAAGCTGTGGTGAACCGGGGCTGGTTGCGCCCATGAGATCACCAGGAGCCACGGGGGAAAGCCGTCTGAGTCAGCTCCAGGTGCACAAGTGTCTGGAGGCTGTTGGGCACAGGAAGATGAGGACCTAAATGTTAATCACACTGGGTTTGCTGGCTCTGAAGTGAAACGAGCAGTGTGTCAGCACCCTTGGGTTGAGTTCCATCCCTTAATGCAGAAGGTGACCTGGAAGGCAACTTGTGTCTTAGGCTGCAGTCTAATTTGTTAGGTGCCTTCGTTCCAGCTAAGGGCACTCATGGACCTCTTGAATGTGGCCAGCTGAAGATGAGACAGCATGTGCCCAGATGGCCAAGAAGGTCACCAGAATCCTGGCTTGGATCGGCACTACTGTGGCCAGCAGGACTAGGGCAGGGATCAGCCCCCTGGAGTCGGTACTGGTCAGGCTGCACCCTGAATCCTGGGTTCAGTTTTGTGTCCCTCACCACAGGAAGGGCACTGAGGGGCTGGAGAAGGGCAACAAAGCTGGGGAAGGGTCTAGAGCACAAGTCTTGTGAGGGACTCACAAGTCATCTGTGAGGGACCTGGGGTTGTTCAGCCTGGAGAAAAGGAGGCTCAGGGGAGACCTTCTCACTCTGGACAACTCCCTGGAAGGAGGCTGGAGCCAGGTGGGGTTGTTCTCTTCTCCCAAAGAACAAGTGATAGGACAAGAGGAAACAGTCTGAAGTTGTGCCAGGGGAGTATTCAGTTGGACATGAAGAAAAATGTCTTGACTGAAAGGGTTGTGCAGGCCTGTCCCAGGCTGCCCAGGGCAGTAGTGGAGTCCCCATCCCTGGAAGGGTTTCAAAGCTATGTAGAAGTGTTGCTGAAGGACATGGGTTAGTGGTGACCTGGCAGCTCTGTGTCAGCAGTCGGACTTCAAGATCTTAGAGTTGTTTTGGTTGGAAAAGACCTTTCTGACTTTATGATTCCCAGCCTCCACTCCGTTTCTAGGTCTGGGGATTTCCTAAACCTGATGCTTGTCTGGTAAATCCCAACAGATCTGCTTTCTGACCAGGTGTCTGACCTGTCCTTGGGGTCCTTTTGCATCCCCATCAGCCCTGGGCAATGAGTCCTGCTGGTTACCTCTTTTGGCTGGTTTTTATCCCTGCCTTTACGGGTGGGTTGTCTGGACATGGCTTGTGAGCAGGCACGTCCCCATCCACCCTCCTCAGTCTTCCCGTGAGCTCATCGTGTTTCACCGAGCTCCCTGCGTGCCCGGGCAGCCCATCTCTCCCCAGCCAGCACCAGTGCCCTGCCCACAGAGGCAGCCCCAGCGTGCAGAACGGAGCTGGGCGAGCAGGACGGGCAGCAGGGGTGTCTGCAGGGGCTGCAGATACATTTAATTTCCCCCCGCGATCTCACGCCCTGGCAGGGCGCAGGCAGGAGGTCCTCGGGGCGCTGCGCCTCATCGCTGGCGCGTGCGGGCGCCCGTCCACGCTCCCTGGGCTGGGCTCCCCTTCCTGGGGTGAGTCAGCCCACGGCACAGGCGCTCTTCCTGCTGGGAGTGACTCAGGTGGAGCAGCCCATAAAAACCACCCGAGAGGAAAAAAAAAACACCAGGCGGCTGGAGCTCGCCGCCCGTCACCTGCCCGCACCAGAAATGGCTGGGTGCTGGGTCCTGCCCCTCTGCTGCCTGCTGGCATCGCTCCTGCCCGCAGCCCTGAGCTCCAACAGAGGAGAAGGTGAGGCCTCGGGAGGGTCTGCTGCTGCTGCTGCTGCTGCTGCTGCTGCTGCTGCTGCTTCCATGCCGACGTGCGATCCTGCCCCGATACTGGTAACTGGGAGCCAACTGGGTGCTGCCAGAGCGCTCTCCCCTCCCGCCTTTGGGGCTAAAACTGGATCTGTAGGTGCTTCTCTGTCCGTTTCCCCCAGGGTTAAACATTCCACGAGCGTTTTGACTTCGCTTTTAAACTGGCATCCTCTTGAAATAACCTCTTTCCGTGCAACGCCTTTCTGCATCTCGCTACTTGGGTGGGATTTGGGTGCGAGCAGCAGCATCGTCCAGGCAGCGGGTGACCGATCCTCCCGCCGCTGCCGTCACCACAAACCTCCCCCGAGCCCCGGGAAGATCCGGGGGCATCCGGGATCCCCTCTGCTGCAGCAACCCCGGCGGCGGTCGCGTCGCGCGTGACTCCACGGGGCTTAGGAGGTGCCCCATGGCAAGAGGCAAGACCCCCGCCGTTGGCGAGCTGTAGAGCTCCTGAGGACCCTGGTGCGCTCGCCGTTCCTCGTGCGCTCGCCGTTCCTCGTGCGCTCGCCGTT
>JANVCC010000034.1:2722873-2957096 GCA_025345505.1 Todiramphus chloris collaris | reverse complement strand
CGCTCGCCGTTCCTCGTGCGCTCGCCGTTCCTCGTGCGCTCGCCGTTGCAGCGGCGGGTTCGCCCCAGCCGAGTTAAGGCGCCTTCGGCTCGCGGGTAATTCAGTGATTCCGTACCGATGTATAGCCTGGGGATGGGGATGTTTGGCCCAGAGTGGGTTTGCCGGTGTGTTCTGCAGATACTGAGTGATTTCAACAGAGATACAGAATTGCTGAGGCTGGGAAAGATCCCTGAGATCATCCAGTCCATAATTATTCCTTTTCTTGCCTGCTCGCTGGGCTTGAAGTGGGTATTTTATCAGCTTCCCTTTAAGCGCAGTGCAACACGACAGGAGAGAACGTGCTGAATAAGTGGGTTTTGCCTTTTCTTTTTTTTTTTAAAAACCAAACCAACTTGCTTGGCTTTGTGTGCTGCTTGGATAATTATCCCAGCAGCCTTAATGCGTGCAAGTTTTAAAGAGACTTCCGAAACTGCATTTAAAGCTCCCGATGTCGATCCTTTCCCCTCCTGGCAGCGTGCAGGGTACGGCTGCTGTGCTGTGGACTCTTGAACCCGTTCCTCTGCGCATGCAGAAGCAGCAGTCGATAACTGGCCGGGCTGTAACGCCGAGGCAGAGCTTCTGAGCTGCCTCGGTGGCCTAAATTCATCTCCCGTGCTGCTACTCCTCCGGTTTTGGCACGAGGCGTGCGCGTGCAACGAGCGGATGCGGTGCCGTTTTGGTTGCAGACGAGCTGCTGGAGTCAAACTGGGTTTGTGTCAAGAGGCAGAGGTTGAGATGCCTGCGACCTGAGCCAGGCAGGCTCTGGCCAGAGCAAGAGTGCGCTTGTCCTGGTGGTGTGTGCTGGCCCATGAGGGCTGGAGGCATCTCCTGGGGTTTCGGGGTGTGGAGGTCGGAGCTCCACCGTGACAATGAGGTGTCTAACTCGGTGCGGTGGGAAGGAGAAGATGCCAAACAGCAGCTTTTGGCCCCTGGTGTGTGGTCTCTGCCTGCTGATGCTGATGGAGACCCAGGCAGGTCTTCCTGCAATAGGACAGCTGTGTCAACAGCTGTCAGCAGGGTCTGGTGAAGGGGAGAGACAAGACCAGGGGGTAGCAGGTGGAACAGCCTTCTGGGTCACTGTCCCCAGAGCACGAAGCAGGGAGTGGCTTGTGTTGTTGTGGAAGCTTTGTTGAGTGCAAAGCTCTGTTGAATTCTTGATGGGATGAGGAGCTCTTGCAGAGGGCTTTGTGTGTGCAGGGCTATCACATCTGCTTCTCGCAGACCCCCGGGCCAACATTGTTTTGTGGCTTTAAAAAGACAATTTAAGAGGTTGAAGCTGCCAGTCTCCTTCTCCAAGCCCTTCTGGTCTGGGAATTTGTCTCAGCATGGCAAACAAGCAATTTTAATGCTTTATTCTCCTGGGTGGGAGTTGGGGGAATGATGTCCTGCTGGATGTGTGCTATGGACCTCCTTCGTCCTGAGGTACTGCTGAAGAAATCCAGCTGCAAAGCTTCCTCTCTGTGGAGCCTGTTCTTCTGTACAGCTCTCTGGGAACTGGGTGATGTCAGGGCAGAGCCTGAAGGCACCTGGATACAAAAATGATACCGTCCTCGGGTGGTCCTCATCTTCCAGCTGCTCCTGCGTGCTCTCTCTCGTTACCAACTCCAGTGCCTTGCTCTTTGAATAGAAAAACCCAAACCCTGGAAAAGATTAACCTGCCCGAGACGTCGGCTTTCCAGGAGAAGAGCAGCAACAGTGACAGTGACACGGGTGAGGTGGTGACACTGGTCTGCAACTGCATCTTAAATGGCTTCGAATTAGCAGGACCTGAACCCGTGCCAGGGCTGGAGAGCTGGCTCTGAATGTGCTGCAGCCTTAGAGCAAGACCTGAAGAAAGGTTTTTTTGTTCCCTGGGGGAATGGAGTTCGTGCTCATAATTTAGCAACCTCCAGACTGCGTGGATGTAGGGTGGTGTGTGGGTGGAGTTGAACGCGAGGATCCCTTTGGGTCTCTTCCAGCTCGAGATATCCTGGCTGTAGCGAGGAGGGATGGGGGTGGGACAGACCTCAAGCAGTCCCACTGTGGAGGTGAGCACAAAGACCTCGGGAAAGTCCTGTGCCGCTGCTCTCAGCGCGTTGTTTGTATTGTCCCTGCCCTTTGGTCACTGGTGATGCCCACTGAGGCTTGAGATGATTTCCCACACCCTATGAAGCAGGATTTGTGCACGCACGGGTCCCTTCCCAGCTGGCTGAGGCGGCAGGAGACCTTCTGCAGCTGGGTCTCTTGGCAGCCAGGCTGCAAGGCAAGAACTGTGTTTGCCAGAGCTGGGAAAGTCTCTTTCCCTGTTTGCTGGTGCATGAGGTCATCTGTCTTCTTGGCAGCAGGCTTGGCGGCTGCTTGCTGAGTGCCTTTGGCTGGTATGTGGGTGTTAACGGGTGTGTGTGAGAGGGGTGGGTGTGCTCAGATGTGAGCATGCTTGGGCGGAGAGCACAAGAGGCTTCTCTGGGTCTTGGGAGCCCAAGAGGCTTCTCCTGGTCCTGGGAGTCACAGATGCAGAAGGCAGGGACCTTGTATCCTTGGGCTAAGCTGTGCTGAAAGAGCACTGGGAAGGAGGAGGCTCCACATGTATCAACCACAACCTTCTGCCTGCATCCATGCTGCAGGTTTTTGCTTGCTTCTGGATCTCCTCCACCTCCCTGTGCTGTCAGAGGTGGCCTGAGCTGGGGGTGAGCAGCTAGGGACCACTTTTCATGTCCCGAGGAGGTCAGCAGTGAGCAGTTTCTCTGATGGAGGTTTCTCAGGGGGATTCCTCTGCACCCCTGCAGACCCTGCTTTTTTCTCTCAGGGTGTTTCTTTCCCCTGCCTGTCTTTGCCAACCATCCTCTCAACCATGTCTGGTCTCCTCCGTGGCACTGTGGAACCAACCTGCAATAAGCTCCTCAGGCTTAAACACTCTGATATCGGCTGCTGAGGGCTTGGCAAGTAGATGTGAGGTGGCTTCAAGAGAAGACCTGGGCAAGGCAATGAGGAGTGCTGAAGGGAGCACATCTGATGAGACACCTACTAGTCTGCTCTCCGATGGCCAGTCTGTCCTGGTTGTAGTGGAATACCTCTCATGCCTGTCCTTCCTGGCATCCATCATGCCATCATGTGAGTGGCTGCAGCATTTCTTCCTGGAGAAGGTGGGATGGGATTGACCTGTGGAATCCTCTCAAAACCTTGGGTTTTTTATCCTGTCTCTTGGCCAGCATGATTCTGCCAAGCTTCTCTGATCACAAACCACTCCTCATCACCCCTGCACTTGGTCAGGAGGACGCTTAGGCTGCAGACCTGGATGGAGGAGCCTGGTAGAAGTTGATTGATCTTTTCCTTCTGGACTCACTCCTGGTCAGAGGCTGGGTGAAGCAAAACAACCTCAGGGATTCTTCCCTTTTCCTTGAAGTCACCAGTAATATTCCTCATGCTTTTTTCCAGGACAAGATCTGAGCTTTTCTTTTACCATCTTTTCTTCCTCAAAAACCTCGTAAAGGATGGAGAGCATCCCTAGCCAGGCCTCAGTGTGCAGCAGGGCTGCTTGGCTCAGGTGGTTTGTCCATCCTGAGCTGTGGTGGCACCGAAATTGGGTATCGCCCTAAAGTGCAGGGCTGTGGAGCGTGCTCTGGGTGGCACAGGGGTGGCTGATGGACACAGACGTGTGGGGACAGGGCTTGTTATTAGCAGAGCAAGAAGGGGAGGTTTGCATCACAGCAAGCCTCAAAGGCTTGTTCCTTGGCCACCAGGGTGAGTTTACAGCTTCATATCCAGTGCCCTCATCTCTAAGCATCACCTGAGACGTTGCTCTCCTCTCCCCAGTCTGCAACTGCAATGGGATGTCCAGGCAGTGTGTCTTCGACTGGCAGCTCCTGCGGGAGACGGGGAACGGGTACCGCTGCCTCAGCTGCCTGGGCAACACGGAGGGCACGCGCTGCGAGCGCTGCAAGGACGGCTTCTTCCGCCAGCGGGACGAGGACTGCTGCCTGCCCTGCCGCTGCCACCCCCAGGGTACGTGGCCACCCCCGGGGAGGGCACGGGGCCAGGGTGGGTGAGTGGGGTTAAAACGCCTGCACGCATAGAATCATAGAAGTGTTTGGGTTGGAAAAGACCTTTAAGATCATCGAGTCCAACCATTAACCCAGCACTGCCAGGGAACCACTAACCCGTGTCCCTCAGCACCACAGCTCCACGGCTTTGAGATAATCCCCGTGTTGGGATCACAAGGGGAGAGCAGCTTGGGCTGGGTTGCTGGTGCGATGGCAGTGTGGTCACCCTGCTCCCCTGTCCCGCCAGCAGCATCGCTGGGAGGCCCTGGGGAGGTCCTCATCCGACCCTCTCTGTCCCCTCTCCCCTCAGGCTCCCTCAGCCCACGGTGCGACAGCGATGGCCGGTGCAGCTGCAAACCCGGCGTGATGGGCGAGAAGTGCGACCGGTGCCAGCCAGGTTTTGAGTCCCTCTCCGAGGCTGGGTGCCAGAGGAGCGGGCAGTAAGTGCTGGCTATTATTGGTGACATGGGGACAGCTGGAGTGCCACCCTCCAGAGCCCTCCCAGCTGCTTTAAAGACACCAAACAGGCCACAACCAGGCTGCTGATGTAAAATAAAACCTGTCCACACACGGGTCTGAAGGGTGTTAGTGCCACTCTCAAGGACTCCCCCACCCCAGACAAAGATCAACCCCTTCCTTTGCACAAAGCCTGGTTTGAACACCTTCTGAAGTGTTTCTGGGTTGGCTTCCTCAGTGCTCAGTTGTCCTCTTCCTTTCTTCACAGAATCAGAGAATTCTTTGGGTTGGAAAAGACCTTTACGATCAAGTCCAACCGTTAACCCAGCACTGCCAGGTCACCACTAACCCATGTCCCTCAGCACCACATCTACATGGCTTTGAAACCCCTCCAGGGATGGGGACTCCACCACTGCCCTGGGCAGCCTGGGACAGGCCTGCACAACCCTTGCAGGGAAGACATTTTTCCTCATGTCCCACCTAAACCTCCCCTGGCACAGCTTGAGGCCATTTCCTCTTGTCCTGTCACTTGTTCCTTGGGAGAAGAGACCAACCCCCCCTGGCTCCAACCTCCTGTCAGGGAGTTGTTGAGATCGAGAAGGTCTCCCCAGAGCCTCCTTTCCTCCAGGCTGAATAATTCCAGGTCCCTCAGCTGCTCCTCACCAGACTTGTGCTCCAGCCCCTTCCCCAGCTCCGTTGCCCTTCTCTGGCCACGCTCCAGCCCCTCAGTGTCCTGCTGGGAGTGAGGGGCCAAAACTGAACCCAGGATTTGAGGTGTGGCCTCCCCAGTGCCAAGCCCTGGGGAATGATCCCTGCCAGACGCACTATTTTTGCTACAAACCTCGATGCTGGTGCCTTCACCCCACCATGGCTCCTCTGGGGCCCCCGGCAAGCACAGGGTGAGGGCGAGGGGTGGCTCCCCGCTGCTGCGTTGCTGAGCCTGGCCTCCTGCCCGAGCCTTCCCAGGATGCTTCTGCCTGCTGGAGCTCAGCCAGGGTCTACTGAACCCAGCCAGGGTTTGTTCAGCTCAGCAGAGCTTCAACCGTGCTCCTGTAGGTGGGTCTGGTGGTGTGGGGTGGTCCTGGGGCAGTAGCTCTGGGCACCTTCTCAGCCTGACGCCCGTACTGCTGGAGTTGGATTTCTTAGGGAGATGGCTCTGATGATTCTTCCTCCCCTTCGAGCATGGTCCTGGTGGCTGGGGGAGGGGGTTGTCCTCTGTGGTCTTGTACAGCAGCGGGTGGCACCGAGCTGGAAATGCAGAGGTCCCCACTGTCCCGTTGCAGGAGCTTGCCGTGTGAGTGCGACCCAGCCGGCAGCACCGGGGGCTGCCTGTCCGGCCGCTGCGTCTGCAAGGCGAGTACCACCGGAGAGCGGTGTGAGAGGTGGGTGCCAGGTGGACTTGCCGGACCGCTGCGTGGCATGGCCTCCCTCTCCCTGGCTGTTGCATCCCTGGCAAGCTGTGCGTCCCCATCTCGCCAGCCCAGCCTAGCGATGGCCTTGAGCCGTGGTTGTGTGGCACGGCTGTCGTTAGAGGGTTGCGTTGGCCAGGAAGAGGAGAAAATGGACTTGAACGTTGTCATCTTCTTGTCTTTTCCCAGGTGCAAGCGAAACTTCTATAACCTGGACCCCAGGAACCCTGCAGGATGCTCCCCCTGCTTTTGCTATGGGCACTCGGCCACGTGCGTCAGCGCGGACAACCACAGCATCTACAACGTCACCTCCACCTTCCAGCAAGGTGAAGCCCAAGCAGGACATCCCTATAGCTCCTGGGGGGTGTTTGCCACCTCTTCTCTTTGATGTGCTGGAGGAGACCCCTGGTTCGCAGCCCCGCTGGGAGCCCCGGTGCTTTGACGGGTGGGATGGCTGGAGTGTGGGAAGCAGCAGGGTGGGAGGGTTCGGGGGAGCGTAGGCTTGCTTCACCATGTCTGTCCCGACACTTTGGAGGAAACCTCTGTGCCAAGCCTGGCTTCTTTGCAGTTCTACTGGCACAGGGATGCCTGTCCCATCCCCTCAGAGGTCAGGAGGTAGGAAGCCAGAAGGGTTTGCTAAGACACAGCTTGAGAAAGTTGCTGGAGTCCTAGAAACACCTCCCCTGTCCTCACTGCCTGCTCCCTGTGGGTTCTCCAGGTGCTGAAGGCTGGCGAGGTGTCCACAAAAGCGGCTCCCCTGCCCAGCTCCAGTGGTCCCCACGCCATCAGGACGCCTTCATAGCGGCCAGGAGAGCGGAGCCTATATACTTCGTGGCACCCGGTAGGTGCGGGATCAGTGAGGGGAAGCGGTGACGGTGTCCCCTTTGAATGGTCTGACCCCATGAAATGAGCATTTAGGAGGAAGGTTGAGACTTCATGCCTTTCATTTTCGCCTTTCCTTCCCTTCGCAGCGAAATTCCTTGGAAACCAGCAGCTGAGCTACGGCCAGATGCTCTCCTTCGATTACCGCCTGGACAGAGGGGGCCGCCAGCCTTCTCCTCACGATGTGGTCCTGGAAGGAGATGGCCTGAGAGTCACTGCCCCCTTCTTGCCCCAGGGGAAGGTCCTGCCCTGCGGCATCAGCCAGACGTACACGTTCAGGTAAAGGGGGATGCTGGGGCATTTGGGACAGGATGGTCAAGAAAGGCTGGGGCTTCAAGGAGCTCCTGGGTTCAGCTGTGGTCCCTTGGAGTTGGCAAGTGATTGCCTGGTTTGGGCTGGATGCATCTCAGGCGCTTCTCTCCTGAAAGAGGAGGATACTTAGTAAGAGGGGCAGTAGGAAATCTGTCTTGAGGTTGGGCTGGGTGCTTTGTTGGGGATCAGTCGCACGGTTGGAAGTTGTGCCCCAAAGCTTTGAGCTCAGGAGGGAGCTGGGCGAGGGCTGCCACCATCTCTTGGTGAGGCAGCTCATTTTCTTGACACTGGTTCCTCCTCTCCTCCCTCCCACGGGCAGGTTGGACGAGCACCCCAGCAACAAGTGGAGCCCGAGGCTGAATCACTTGGAGTATCGCAGGCTGCTGGGAAACCTGACAGCTCTCTGGATCCGAGCCACCTTTGGGGAGTACAGTAAGTGTGGGGAGAGCCTGAAAACACGTGGTTGGCCTCTCCTTGTTCCTGGAGACACCAAGTCTCCAGATGGAGGCGTCTTTGCTAAAAAGGTATTAAAAAATAATAATAATTATTAAAAGTGTCCTAAGAAGTGCAAAATTACCTTACGAAGAGGCTGAGCAGGATGGCAACAGTGGGGACAGCAAAGCCTTGGCTCTGGTCCCCCTGTAATGAAACCTGCACAGGTCCAAGTGGGAGGGTCTTGCAAGTGGAGCTGCTGGTGCCCGAAGGTGACCCTCCTGTATCTCCCTCCAGGCACCGGCTACATCGACAACGTCACCCTGGTGTCTGCCCAGCCTGTGACCGGCATCCCTGCGCCCTGGGTGGAACACTGCCAGTGCCCGGCAGGCCACCGGGGCCAGTTCTGCGAGAAATGTGCCCCTGGCTACCGCAGGGATGCCCCCAGCCTGGGGCCCTTCAGCACTTGTGTGCCCTGCGGTTGCCAGGGGGGTGGAATTTGTGATCCCGACACCGGTAAGAGAAGCTACCACCACGTAGCACTTGTGGGGCATGTGGGATTGCAGGGTGGCTGCCTGCATCTTGGGAACTAAGCTATAGGGGAGGCACGGAGTGGGGTGGGATCGCCACTTGAAGATGCATTTAGGTCAAATGGCATTTGGATGATGCTTATCGGGGAGAGAAAAAACACCTCCTATCACCTGGGTAGCACTGAAAGCTTTTCTGCTCACTTTTTGTTTTAAAAGTAAGTGTGGTAACCTGTCAGGTTGGAGGGGCACCTGAGCAACCTTGTTGGAGCTGTCCCTGCTCACTGCGGGGGGGTTGGACCAGATGACCTCGAGAGGTTCCTTCAACTCCAACCGTTCTGTGTGGTATGAGCAGATGTCAGCAAGGGGACTTGTTTCATTTCCTAGCTTGGTAGAACAGCCCCCAGCGTTGCCACGTGGAGTCAAAGAACTGCAAAATGAAGCTGTCGGTATTTCCCAAGTCTGAATTGGAATTTCCGAATATCCGAGTGTTGAACAAGAGGCACAAAAGCCAACGTGTGACTTCTTGGGGGATATATGAGCTGTGAAAACTGAGATAAAGCCAGTGGTGATAGCCAACCTTCTTGCCCTGGGTTTGGCTTCCAGTGGGTTCTCACCGGGCTCCTGTTGCAGGAGCAGGGCATAGAATCATAGAATTGTTTTGGCTGGAAAAGACCTTTCAGATCATTGAGTGCAGCCATTAACCCAGCACTGCCAGGTCACCACTGAACCATGTCCCCCAGCAACACATCTCCATGGCTCTGAAACCCCTCCAGGGATCACGGGGACTCCACCACTGCCCTGGGCAGCCTGGGACAGGCCTACACAACCCTTTCAGGAAAGACATTTTTCCTCATGTCCAACTGAAACCTCCCCTGGGGCAACTTGAGGCCATTTCTTCCTGTCCTATCCCTTGTTACTCGGTCCTTCCCACATTGTGAAGGGCTGATGGGCAGAGAAATGGAGCATGAATGTGCAGGAGCGGGGATCTCAAGGAGTTTGATGGAGGATGCTGGACCACGTGTGCTTGTGCTGCAGTGGGTGGCATGGCCACCAGCAATGAGTGGTGGCCACCAGCCAGGAGGTAGGCTGGTGGGCCCCATTTTGGGTGAAAGCAAACTGCCCTGAGTCCTTTCCTTTCCTCCTCAGGTGAATGCTACTCGGGAGATGAAAACGTGGGCAATATTTTCAGCTGCCCCTTTGGCTTCTACCGAGATCCTCAGCAACCTCACAGCTGTAAAGCGTGTCCCTGTGGCAATGGCCAGGGCTGCTCACTGGCACCCGGTGGCGAGGAGGTTGTCTGTGACCACTGCCCTCCTGGAGCTGCTGGTAATGCCCTTCTCCAGGTCACTTCTGCTCTGCCTTTCACCAGAGCCTCTACTGGCTGTACAGGGAGATGTGGGGATCAGCAGGGATGCTCGGAGCCAGGTGGATCATCTCCTCTTCTCAGCCCCCTAATAGGGTGTTTTAGCCCCAGGGGCTGTGTAAGCACCCATCGCCCTGCCCCAGGAAAGGGTCTCATCTAACCAGATAATGTGGATGGGAAAAGGACGGGTGGAGAGGGAGGGGAAAGGGAAAACAGAAAATAACACCCCAAATAGGGAAAACTTGCCTGAGGCTGCATCCAGCTTTCAAGAGCCTGCCTGGAGCATTGTGCCTTGGCCACGGCAGCCAGGAGAGTGGAGGTGCTGCTGTGCCAACCCTGACGGGGCAGAAGCACTGAGGCAGCCTCTGCCTCCTGGTCAAGAGCATGAGCTTCTGCTCGCCTCTCCTTCCTCAGGGGCCAACTGTGAGTACTGTGCTGATGGCTACTATGGAGACCCAGCGGCTTCCCGGCCCTGCCAGCCGTGCCGGTGCAACGGCAACGTGGAGCCCAACGCCGTGGGCAACTGCGACCGCCGGACGGGCGAGTGCCTCAAGTGCATCTACAACACCGCCGGCTTCTCCTGTGACCGCTGCAAGGACGGCTTCTTCGGGAACCCCCTGGCCCCCGACCCCGCCGACAAGTGCCGAGGTGAGAGCCGGGGGTGGTTAAGAAAAATCCATGGCAGAGTACGGAGTGGATTGATGGGAAGGGGGATGCTGCGAAAGTCGAGGCTGAGAAGTGGGAGCTGGGGGCAGGAACCAGAGCGCAGGGCTAAATGCTGGGAGGAAGGCAGGGGGAGAGGGTGGATGGAAGGATGTGCTGAGACCTGAGGTGAGGACAGGCTCCTTTGAACCTCTGCTGCTCTGACCTGCAGCCTGTGCCTGCGACTCGGCTGGTGCTGAGCCCCTGAAGTGCAGGAGCGATGGGAGCTGCATCTGCAAGCCTGGCTTCGAGGGCCCCAACTGTGAAGAGAGGGAGTGCCCAGCTTGCTACGACCAGGTGAAAGACCAGGTGAGCATCTGTGCCAGCTCCTGGGTCACTGAAGTGGCAGGGGTGCAGTGATATGCGTACCCTCAAGCATCAGCACTAGTGTCCTGTACTTGACACTGGAGAGATCACACCTCAAATCCTGGGGTCAGTTTTGGGCCCCTCACTCCCAGAAGGACACTGAGGGGCTGGAGCGTGGCCAGAGAAGGGCAACGGAGCTGGGGAAGGGTCTAGAGCACAAGTCTGGTGAGGAGCAGCTGAGGGCCCTGGGGTTGTTCAGCCTGGAGCAAAGGAGGCTCAGGGGAGACCTTCTCGATCTCAACAACTCCCTGACAGGAGGTTGGAGCCAGGTGGGGTTGGTCTCTTCTTCCAAGGAACAAGTGACAGGACTAGAGGAAGTTGCCCCAGGGGAGTTTTCAGTTGGAATGAGGAAAGATGTCTTTCCTGCAAGGGTTGTGCAGGCCTGTCCCAGGCTGCCCAGGTGGAGTCCCCATCCCTGGATGAGTTTCAAGCTGTGTAGACGTGGTGCTGAGGGACCTGGTTTAGTGGTGACCTGGCAGTGCTGGGTTAATGGTTTGACATGATGATCTGAAAGGTCTTCTGCAAGCTAAACAATTCTGGTTCTATGATCTCCTCCTGGAGTCCTCAAGCATTTCTGCCTGGTGTGAGAGAGAAGCGGTTTTGGAGGCAGCACCTGAACTTTGGGTTTGTACCCGATCCAAACAACAAAAACCCCATGGCTTAGAGCTGCTGGGCCTGCTGTGCCCCATTCAAAATTAAGCCCTCACTTTGCACTCAATCCTCTGGCTGCACCGTGGACCTGGTTCTCACCCTGGTCTTTCCATCATGGGTTCGGTGTGTCACCGGGGGATGGCCTGGTCTGCTGTGGTTGCAGGTGGACCTGTACCTGAAGCAGCTGGCAGAGCTGGAGCTGCTGTTCGCAGAGGTGCAAGCTGGCGGTGGGGCCGAGAGCCGAGACCTGGAGGGGAGGATGCAGCGTGCCGAGGAGATGCTGCGGACCATCCTTGAGGAAGCCCTGAGCCTGCAAGGTACCATCCTACCTGCCGTCCTCAGATGGGGCCTTCTGTGCTCTACCAGGGCAGGGTTTTGCTGGGTGTGCCTTTTTTTGTCAGTGATGAGTTTCTCTTCAGCCTTCCTCTTTCCTTCTCACCAGGCTCTGATAGGTCTCTGGAAAGTCGCATGGCTAGGATGAAGGGGCAAGTGTCCAGCTCCCAAAGCCACTTGGATGAGATCAAAGCAACAGTGGGGAGGCTGAGGTCTCTTGGGAACCAGTATGAGAGACAGGTGCAGGAGATCCAGCAGCTGTTGGGGAGAGCAAGGCTGGAGCTGGACCGCAGTGGAGCTGCTCTGCGTCGGGTGGTAAGAGCATCGTCCTGTGACACACTCCAAGTCTAGCCCAGGGCTGAAAAAAATCCATGGAGAAAGCAAGAATTTAATATAGTCCAGTTGTTACATTCAGTTTGTGAGTGCAGCAGATGTTCTGATGGTCCTTTCTGCAGGACTGGGACCTGAAGAGGTGCTGGCAGGGGTCTCTGGGAGGCTCGGGAGGTTTAACGTGCTGTGGTTGCTTCTTTCACTGCCAAAGTGGATGGAGAGCAGGGAAGAGCACTCACGCCTCTCTTCCTCCCTCCCTCCTCAGACCATTCCCATTTCAACCCTTCCCGGGGGTTCAAATCAGCTCTTGATGCTGGCCCAGGAGGCTCTGAGACTGGCCAACAGGTGAGTTGCTCCCACTGTCACCTGAGATGGAGGGGAGAGGGGCTGAGATCCTGCTGGGAACCACCCAGAAAGTTCTTTTTGGGGGTCCTTGCCCTGGAAGTAGGCTGCGGCCAGTGCCAACCTCAGTGCCAGCACTGGACCAGGGGAAGATGTGGCTGCTGGGCTGGCTTCACTGCCCTACAGAGCTGTCCTTGGTTGCCTTTGAGGGTGGTGTTGGGTGTGTTTTAGAAGCATCTTTGGGGGCAGAGTTTGGCCCGTGGATGTCCAGCTGCAACAGGCAGAACCTGTCTCCCCTGTGATACTTCTCTACCCTTGGGAGATGCAGGAAGGGACAAGCAAAATGTGGGTCCCCTTCTCCAATACACCAAATTTCCTGAAAGGGTGGGATCTGAGTCCTGCACCTGGCTCACAGCAACCCCCTGCAATGCTCCAGGCTCGGGGCAGAGTGGCTGGAAACTGCCTGGTGAAAAAGGACCTGAGGGTGTTGGCTCATCTTCAGCCAGCTGTTGACCAGTGTGTGCCCAGGTGGCCAAGAAGGCCACCAGCATCCTGGCTTGGATCAGCACTGCTGGGGCCAGCAGGACTAGGGCAGGGATCATTCCCCTGGACTTGGCACTGGGGAGGCTGCACCCTGAATCCTGGGTTCAGTTTTGGGCCCCTCACTCCAAGTGTGTCCAGAGAAGGGCAATGAAGCTGGGGAAGGGTCTAGAGCACAGGTCTGGTAAGGAGAGGCTGAAGGACCTGGAGTTGTTCAGTTTGAAGAAAAGGAGGCTCAGGGGAGACCTTCTCGATCTCAACAACTCCCTGACAGGAGGTTGGAGCCAGGTGGGGTTGGTCTCTTCTTCCAAGGAACAAGTGACAGCACAAGAGGAAACAGCCTCAAGTTGCACCAGGGGAGGTTTAGGTCGGAACACAAGGAACAATTTTTTCCCATCAAGGGTCATGAAGCCCTGTCCCAGGCTGCCCAGGGCAGTGGTGGAGTCCCCATCCCTGGAGGGGTTTCAAGGCCATGGAGATGTGGTGCTGAGGGACAGGGGTCAGTGGTGCCCTGGCAGTGCTGGGTTAACTTCAAGTTCTTAAAGGTCACCTCCAACCAAAAAAGATGCTCTGATTGTATGATTCTGTCCTGTGACCAAAGACTGCTGAATACGAGTTGGGTGGGAAACCTTCCTCACGAGCTGCCCCCTGTGCCTTGCAGCCACGCACACGCCGCCAACACCATGGACCAGTCCGCGAAGGCGGCGCGGGAGGACGCGCGGCAGGCACTGGAGCTGCTCCGCGCGGCAGTCGGCGGAGAGGCGGCCGCCTCCGGTCCCCTGCAAGGGCTGCTCAGGAGGTGAGTGGAGGTTGTGTGTCGCGGGTGGGCATCGCAGGGAGGAGGGGGTTTTGCTGAGCATCTGTGTCCCTGCCTCCTCAGCTGAGTGGTGGAAACCTGTAGTTAGAGGCAGAGCAGGCAGGGATTTGTCTGGGCTTCAGCTGCGGGCACGTGGGAGCAGCGGAGATGAAGGGCTGGCAGGTCTGTGGAACATCTGCTTCCCACGCCACAGACCACGATGCTCCCAGGGGCTTGCCTGCAGCTGGGGGAAGGGGTTTAACACTGTGCCTGTGAACAGGCTTCAAGGCATGGTGGCAAATCTGGGCTGGCTTTAGTCCAAAGGTGGATTTAGGTTGGGCTGGTGCCTCCTTGGAGCCCACCGTGGTTGCTGGGGTGTGAGCAAAAGCCCTAAACGAAGCTAAGGAGCTGACCAGGGATGTGCAGGAGGAAACATCTCGTGGTCAAATAGGGATTAGCCAAGCCACCATGGAGCCTGTGAGGGTTCAGCTGGTGTGAAATGCCTCTGCTTTCTGGAGCAGGAGCAAGGAGCCAGCAGACACCCTGCTTGGCAGAGAGGCTGGGAAGTGGAGATGTTTGCAATTATCTTTCCCTGCATGACAAACCTGCCTGGGGCCTTGGAGAGCGTGAACAAGTCAGTGTTGGAGGCAGCATTAATGCCATGGTGGGAGCTTGGCAGCGTGGCTGGTACTGTGCTCTTCAACATTGCACCCATACAGGTATGAGGACCTGAAGTCTCTGGCTGGTGGCCTGACGGTTGAGGCTGATGGGATGGCCTCTGAGGCAGACAAGGCTTATCAGGGCAGCCTGGTGCTCCTCAGCTCCCTGTCCCGCCTGGTGAAGACTGACATCGGGTCCTTTGAGGTGAGGGCTTTGTGCCTGCGGGACCAGGAGATTCCCTTCAGCTCTCTCCTGTGCCCTCCCTGCCACCCTGCCAGCAGCTCAGCCCTTCCCAGGGCTCTGTCCCCGTTGAAGGTGCATCTTCTCACCCATAGCTGCCCGTGGCATGAGGAGCAAGAGGAGACAAGCATCAGTCACTGCGTGAAGCGGTTCCCAGTGACCAGTGGGGTTGCTGCTGGGATCCCCAGGCAGTCACTCCATCTCTGTGCTTCAGGGGGACGCAGCTCGGCTGAAGCAGGACTCCAGTGCTCTCCTGGACCTGGTGGACACCTACATGGCCCAGTACAGGCAGCTGCAGAGCCGGACAGGGCGCTGGGAGGAAGAAATCAAGCAGCTGCTGCAGAAGGGAGAGGGCGAGAGAGCGGTAAGAGGTTGGCTTGAGTGGGCCATGGCTTGAGTGGTCTTCAGCGTGAGCTGGAGCCTTGGTGGGATGCCTGTGGCTCCACAGCTACCACGTGCTGACCTAGGCAGTTTATCAAAGAGCTGTAGCTCTGCCTGCCTGCTGCAGCGGAGTCTTCTTCCTCCAAAATGCAGCCAACTGGGGTTGGTTTCCTGGAGCCGGCAGGAGACCTTACTGTGTGCATGGAGCTGGCTGTGCAGCATCTCACCTGCACATCTCCACACAAGGCAGGTTGAAGGCCTGCTCCTGGATGGATTAGAGCTCAGATGGGTCAGGATGGCTGGAGCTGGCTGAGAGCAGCGGCTCTCAGACAGACCAGGCTGTAGTAGCCTTGGTTCAGGGGCAACAGCAGGTGTATGGGAAGAGGTTGATGGGTCTTCTCCCCCAGCGTGGCTCCTTGCAGACAACTCTGGGTCTATCTGATGCACCTGTACCGTGTCCTTATCTGCTCGTTGTGTCCCTTTGACCTGCCACAGACACTGACGCGGCTGCTGTCCCGAGCCAACCTCGCCAGGAGCACAGCCCTGCAAGCCGTGAACGCTGGCAACGCCACCTTCTACGAGGTGGAACAAATCCTGAAGAGCCTCCAGGGTAATGTCCTAGAAGCCCTTCCTTTCCCCTCCCTTGTGGTATCTCACAAAGTAGCATGGCTTCATTCCCACTTGAGTTTCTTTCAGGGTTTAACCTGCAAGCAGATGACAAGAGAAGGGAAGCTGAAGATGCCATGAGGAGGCTACCAATTATCAGCAGCATGGTTGCAAGTGCCAGGGAGAAGACAGACCGAGCTGAAGGGATCCTGGGAAGTGCTACTGCTGAATCCAAGGCGGCCAGTAGCACAGCGGAGGAAGCAAAGGAGATCACCATGGGGATCCAGCAGGTGAGGACAGGCCTCAGTGCTATTGCTGGCAGAAAGGGGCTTGGAAGGGAAAACAGAAGAAGAGGAGATGGTTGGCAACTTCATGGTGGACCTGATGCGTTGACTTTTGGACCTGGTGCCTTGACTTCTGGCACAACATTTGCGTGGATCCTGCAGATACTGTACTGGACTTGGCTGTCGATGAATGGGTGGATGTGGTTCTCTGCAGGCACGTTTGTCCCATGAGGAACTCTGTGGCGTGTCACTATAGCCGCCTTTTGATGGCCCAAGGGTATTTTTTTTTAATCACTTCCACAATCTGAGTCACAGGCAGGCTTGTGAGCTTCCAGAATTGGTGTTGGTGGGTTTGACTCACAGGTGGGTGTTGTGATTCCCCAGGGGTTTGCTGATGTGTGCAGGAGGGGTTGAGTCATGGTCATAGAACTGTCTGCACCAACTGGTGGAGAACTTGAAGGATGCAGGACAGCCTGCAATCATTTTGTGTCTCTGTAGAAGGAACCAGTTCCCACCAGCTCCACACCCCAAACTGATTTTGTCCATGCTCTGGCCCTCTGAAAATGCCTTTGCCTTCCCTAGGACATCACACATCTGAAGGTGGAAGCCAACAAGACAGCTGATGGTGTCCTTGCCCTGGAGAAGGCAGTGGCCACCGTGCAGCGCGAGGCCAAGGAAGTGGATGGTGAATTTGAGAGGAAGCTCTTGGAAGCAGAGGCGGATGCTGCTGTGATAAAGGCTGTGGGTCCCCATCATCCTTCCTTTGCCCCCTTCCCTGTTGATTTTTGGTTAGACTTCACCTTACAGCTGCCACCTTGTCTTCTTCAGGCAGCTCAGGAAGCTCAGACGGTCCACAACAAGGCTGGTCGGGCTGGGGTGGTCGTGCAGGAGACGTTGAGCGCCCTGGAAGAGCTGCTGCATCTGATGAGTAGGTTTTGCTCTGCTGTTGTAGGGCATGGGTGGAGAAAGGTCCCCACCAGGGTCTAGCAAGGGTCCTGGGAGTTGTGTGTGGACCTACCTCAGATGATGCCTTTAAAGAGGCTGGGCAGCAAGGTGATGAAGAATCTATACAGATTTAGTCCTCAGCCTCCATGAATCATTCTTTCTTCCTTGTTTTCCTTCTGGACCACAGACCAGCCCGGTGCTGTGGACGAGGACAGCCTGAAGCAGCTCGAGATGAATTTTAGCAAAGCCAAAACCAGAAGCAACCAGCTGAAGGACAAGGTGTTGGAGCTGGAGCAGACAGCCGCGCTGCAGAAGGCCCGGGTGCGGACGCTGGAGAGCAGCATTGACGAGATCCTGGCAGATATCAGGAACCTGGAGGATATCCAGAAGAGTCTTCCTGCAGGCTGCTACAACACAAAAGCCATAGAACTGCCGTGAGCCAGCTCTGGAAAGGCTGCAGCACCCGCCAGGCTACGGAGGCAGGAGACCCTGGTCCAGCTGCCCTCCCCAAACCTGGCAGGACTGGCAGAGTTTGGCCATGTTGAACTGATCCTCATCCTCAAGGTCAGCGTGGCAGGTGACATTCGCGTCGTCACGCTGGCCCCAGAGAGTCCCTGATTTTTCAAAGTGGTCCGTCCCTTGGTGACAGGAGGAAGGAGATGCTTGGTTGCGTTGAAGGTCAACCCTTTCCTATAACATTCCTGAGGTGCAGATGGGGGCTGCTTGGTGTCAACCTTGGGAGCTTGCATGAGAGGGTCTCCATCCTCTGTGGATCCCCTCTCCTGGGCTGGGACACACAAAAGGAATGGAGTGTCTCTCCTTACTTTTGACATTGCCACCCCCACCACCTCCTCATGTTCTCCTTGGGGTCTTCCACACCTTTGATGGCTCAGGAGGCAAGAAGCAAGCAGTGTCAGCTACTGCTGACTCTTTTCATAAAGCTGCAGGTTTTCCATGGTGCTTTTCAGTGAGGTCATTACTGTTTGCTAAAGGGGAAAAAAAATGATGGTTTGGAGCTCAGGATGATGTGATGGTTGGAGGAAGAAAGGAGATCCCAGATTAGCAGGGGAAGAGAACACCACTGGGGCACCTCAAGTGGAAAGTCTTCCCTGTTCCACCTGCTCCCTTCAGCCTGGAGAAGACCTGCTTTCTTTCTCCCACACTGCTTTCTGAGTCCCAAAGTCCCTGAGGGATGGCTTTCTTGTCAAAGCTCCTTCTGGACAAGGACAGGTCTCCCCACCATCCCCTTACACATTCAAGCACAACTTTTCCTTCCAAGACTGGTTGGTTGGGTACCAGGCAGCTCCCCAGGTGCCCCAGAGCCCAGGAACATCAAAGTGGTGTCCCCTCTGCACAAGCACCCAGGACCCTGCAGCACTTGTCACAGGAATCAGGAGCTTTCTCCAGCAGTCTGCATCCACAAGCTCTCACGTCTGAGAACCTGACCCCCATTCTGCTGGAGCATCAGCACCCTGATTTGCTCCCTTCAAAAATCAGATCAACAATGTCCTGAGTGTATCTCTGCCTCTGGTTTGGTGCTGCATGTCATCCCCTCCCTCCTTCCTGGTGATGGATGTTTCTCAGAGGCTCAAGTAATTGACCCCAGAGTTCCCCACAGTACATGTGAGCAGAGCTTGGAGGAGCTGAAGACCACAGTGCTCCCATCACCCACCAGTGGCCTTCCCGTGGGTCCAGCTCCATTCTGACACTACTCCTACCTTCCTTCGGGTGCCGTTTCAGGGGGCAGGAAGAGCCAGCTTATGCTGGAAGCAAACTCTGCTGAAGCCCCTTGACCTGTGTGGTGGTGAGAGAAGAGGTCCTGGATGGAGAGGACGGTTTGGGGGGGACACTCGCCCCTCGTTAGCTCCAATTCTCTGATAATGCTTTTGCTTGATAAGGATATACCCAGTAATATGTCTGCTTTATACTTTCATTTGAGTGAGATGCATTCTTGCCTCCAACGCATCTTCCTTCTCCTGTTGAGCAGCACTGAGACAGGTATCGTGGACCTGACTTCATTTTCCCATGAGCTGGCCTTTTTGGAAAAGGAGAAAGTCAATAAACAGTGAATGTTTCTGGCTGGGTCTCACCTACTGGCTTATTTTCTCTCGCTCCCAGTTTGGGTGGGCTTGGCCATTGGTTCTCCCAATGTTGCATTTTGTGCTGACTCGGTCTCGGGGCTGTTTTGAAATGACACCAGTAAGAGCTTTTTGTTTTGTTTATTACATAATTTAAACATTTTGCTGATAAAGTTTTTTTTTAATCTTTTTTGTCAATGACCATTTTTTTTTTTCCATATAGCAACAGAAGGGGAAAAAAAAAAAGAAAAAAAAAAAAGAAATTAGGCTTCAAAATTTTGACAAAGGTGAAATTGGTGGCATGGCAACTTCAACCCCTTTCCCTCCCACCCTTTATTTATTTACTTATTTACTTTTTCCCCCAAAAGGCATTTGAAGTTCATTTCTTTTTCAGCAAATCACACTGTTTAAAAGTGGAGGTTCAAGGACCAAAACCCACGAGCTTCTTCCCACCCTTCCCCTGCACCCTGGAAACCCCTGGTCCTCACCTCCCCGGGGGCCACATGGATCTTCAGGGATGATTTTTTTTTTTTAATTATTTTTTCTTTTGACATACCCACCCAAAGGGCTTTTCCAAACCATTTCCAGAGCTGAACGACCTATTACAAACCCCCCATCCCACCCCACCCCACCCCGTACGGTGAGTTTTACCGAGCGGATACACGAAGGCGCAGGTAAGACTAGCAAGACAGAAGATACTCATCATCCATACCACAACGCTACGTCTCTAAGGCATGCCATCCTAACCCCGAGGGGATGGGAAGCTGGCTGGCTTCCCCTGTGTTCCATCTCAGGTACCTGAGGGAGGGAGGATCTGAGGTGGCTCTCACACGTGTCACCCACCTTCCTTCTCCATCTCCTTCGTTTTATTTCCCTGGTGTCTTTTCCTCAGTTGAAACCCACTGTCCTTCCTCCCTTTTCCAAAGAGGCATTGCTCCCCCAGGGGTTTAACATCCCTCGATGTGTGTATGTGTTTTGGAGGCTGGTTGCCACCATGGGGTTTTTTTTCCCCCCTAGCTTGGAGCCAAAAACTGCGGATGATATCCGGCAAGGAGAAGAGGCTGCGGTCTGAAATAACAGTTCTGTTGGGATGGAGAGGGAGCAGAGGTTGAAAAACTGAACAGCTGAGAAGAATGGGTGGAGAGGAGTCTAAGTACTGGCTTATGGACACTGGGTGTCTCAGAGATGACACGTCCCACCACGGGCACCCAGCACCATGGTCAACCCAGTGTGTGAGCTAAGGGAGTTCAGTAGGGTGTTGGTGAGCAGCTTGAGCTGGCTGAAGACCTCCCTGTTGAAAAGACATCCCTGTGCTCTGCATCCCGCGTGCTCTCACCACCCTCTCTGCTTTGGTGTCCCCATATCTCCTCACCCCATGGGATACTACGCAGCCTTCTGGAGGTACCAGAGCTGGCACTGTGAGGGATTCAGCTGGAGAATTTATAACGGCTCCCAAACAAGCCTCTCCATGCAGAGGGAAATCCTTGGCAAGGAAAGACCTCTTCTGGCCTTTGGTCAAGTCACATCACTTCTGTCTCTTGCATTTCTTTCTGGGAAGGTCTGTGCCCTCCTTGAGAAGTCTGCCTGCTGCAAGGAACCTGTGGCTGTAGGCTACCTTGTTTTGTCCAAGAACCGGAGATGCCAGCAGCATCCAGGAAGTCACTAAATTTAGCACAATGTCTCATCTTTGGGACCTCCATGAGAGCAGCTTGTGACCCTTTGTAGATATTTAAAGAAGAAAAGGAAAAGGTAATTTCAGACCTTGGAAGAGTCTCAGCCTTCTGGTGTCTCAGCGCAACCCTGTCCCTCGCTGGGGACCAGCAGCTGCTCACAGGACTGTCCTAAGGAAGCCACAAAGCCAGCATGGGCAATGGTTGTGTTTTGGGAGAGGGTGGCAGCATGGGTTAGCCTGAGATTAGTTAACCCAAATCCGTGGGGCGTGGGCGGATGTCCAGGAGCCGTAGGCAGCCAAGGTTAGACGGAGCAAAGGGAGAGGAAAAGGTGAGGAGTAAAGCAGGACTGTACCTTCCTCCCTGTAGCTGTGACCTGTCCCTGGTACTGTGCAGTGTCCTTACACCCTCGGGATGCTCAGTAGGACAACAGGCTACTTCAGCAACCCTCCTCTCCGCAGGACTTGGATCGTTTTCTTTTGCTGCAGGCTACCTGCCTCGCTTTTAACATGAACTTCTCCACTAGGCTCGATCCCTGGCATCTCTGCAGCAGGAGAGCAGCAGCCTGGCATGTCCCAAGGGATGTGCAAAGTAGCCACAGCCGGTTTGGGAGCGGGGAAGTATCATGCATTTAATAACTCTTCAAGGAGAGGAAGAGGGTAGGAGCAGAGGAGGAAGGGGGAAGTTTACAGACAGAGATGGAGATCTGGAGGCTAGAGGATGGGGATGGATCTAGGATGGGGATGGATCTAGCCCCCAGGAAGCTAAGCCAGGTTTGTAGCAAATTTTCACCAAAGACTTTGGGTCACCACCTGCTTCTTCCTCCCTCATTTCTTGGCTTCATAAATGACAGGTCCCTTTCTAGGTGCTTGTGGGCTGCCACCCCTACCCTGGTCAGGGTAGAGCATCAGCCCAGCTCCACTTGCCTAGAGGGTGGCTTGGGGTGGCTTGGGCTCACTTGCAGCCAAGGAAAGGTGAGACATGACATCCACCCTAGCAATGCTTTGGCAGCAATGCTTGCCAAGGCTTCTGCTCCCCTTCAGAAATACCCTCTCCGTGACTTTTCTTGACCAGGAGGATGATTTTGTTGGCTGGGTTGTTCTACTGCCGGGCTGAGGAGGTTCACCTGCCATGGGGCACCGAGGCAGTTGGGTTACAACTGCCTGCTGCCAACCAGGATTTGTTTGGTCATTGTGTCAAGAGGTCCAAAGAGCTCGCGCTGAAAGTATTTAAGAAAAAAAAAGTCCATCTAGATGTATTGAGCTTAAGTACAGTAAGATGATGCAGAAGAGGAAGGCCCTGCTCTGAGCATGCTGGGAGGACGGACCGAGGGGGACCATTTCCCAGTGACATGCTGGGAGGAGGGTGCTGGAGCTGCCTCCCACCAAGCGCACTGAGCCCACCACTCTTTCACCAGTCCCCCCCTCCCTCTCTGCATAGGAGGGGGAGGGCAGTTCCCCGAAAAAAAAAAGAGACCAAACCGTTCCCCTCGGGGCCGTGCCGCGGTTCGCTGGACATTGCTGCGCGATGGAGCGCTGGCACCGGGGGTGGGAGGCGGAGACGGGTGGGAGGCCATGGGGTGGGGAGAGAGATGGAGACACAGACTGAGAAAGAGAGAGATAAAAGAGTGATGGAGAGCTGTAGACAGGCAGGGCACGAGGGCTGTCTTGCTGCAAGATGTCCGGCGCTTAGCCAGAGGCATTGATGTAGAGCTGGCTCTTGAGGATGTAGTCAATGACGGGCTGGCAGAGGTAATCCACAACGTGTCCGTCCCCATGCTGCAGGGCCAGTCTGGGGGGGGTGGGGGGAGAGAAAGAGGTCAGAGCCTGCTTAGGTGTGTTGGGTGGCACCTTGGTGTCCCCACAAAGGGAAGAGCTGGCTGGGGGCATCCCTGTCCCTGCCACGTAGCGGGATTCCTCCTCCCGGCATCACCCACCTGCTTTTGGTGGAGCTGACGACGGACATGGGGTGGTTCAAGTCATCCTTCACCACCAGGATGTTGTTCTGCAGAGGAAGGAGGGAGAGAGGAGTGAAGGAATGGCCCAAAAATGGACGTCTACCTCGCCAGCCCCCCTGTCCTGGTGGTCTCAGGGGGATGCTGTGTGGTCGCCCCGTTGCTCATCCCACCTAGCAGCTGAGAGCATCTCGACTTGAGACATTTTGTGTCCCATGGCAGAAGTGCTCCTCTGGGTAAAAAGGCTGTGGGTCCTCTCACAGACTTCCTC
Source organism: Todiramphus chloris collaris (assembly GCA_025345505.1). NCBI lineage: Eukaryota > Metazoa > Chordata > Aves > Coraciiformes > Alcedinidae > Todiramphus > Todiramphus chloris. The sequence continues at coordinate 2,934,505 of JANVCC010000034.1, read as the reverse complement.
AGCCACACATGCACCTACTTACTTTGTACTTGCGGAGTATGGAGGAGTGGTTCATGATCCGGTCGGGGTCTGCTCCATCCCGGGGCACCACCACGATCCCGAACTCACCAACGATCACCTCCATCTAGGAGGAACCCAAAATGGGGAGAGCTTTCATACCCATCTTGTGCAAAACCTACCACTGTCTGCCAACAGCCCTGCACCACGAAAGCTGGACTGTGGTCCGGAAGGGGACAGGAAGTGAATTTGAGGCTGTTTCTGGACAGTCTTTGGCAGAAACTTGGAATTATCAAGGCATGGTGAGTGGTCTGCAATGGACAGAATAAATTCTGTTAATAGATATTGAGGTTAGGCTTTAAGGGGGACTTGTTGCAATAGGAGGAGGGTGACAGCAGAAGAGGTTTCCCAAAGGAGGACGTGACCTCTGCCTTGCTGGAAGGCTGCATGAGCAGGATGGATGTGTTGGTCCTGACAGAGTTCTTGTAAGGTTATTCTGCCCTGGGCAGAGAAAACCTGAATTTGTGCCAAGGCTGGTGGCCAAGCCTGCCACCGCATGGGGATGGCTCTCATTGCCTCATCCATCTCAGGACAAACCAGGCTCAACCGAGACATCTCTGGGTCAGCAAATTTCATTAGGTGAGATTTGGCTGTGGATTTGGCTGTAATTGTGTTTAATTTCTAATGTCTGGCCAACTTTTGAAAATCTCTTATTTCCTACCTCCAGGCCTTGCTCTGCTGGGACTTGCATCTACTTGATGCTGCCTCTACTTGATCCTCACTCCAAAGGATGAGGAGTGGGAGCACAGCCTTTGGAAATCCCTTGGGACCAGTTTATCTGCACCTGGGTGCCATCCTCTGCATGAGTGGTGAGTGGGAGTGGGGATTTGGTCTGTGGAAAGGGAGGCTGGGTAGGGTTGGTCACTCTGGAGCAGAAGATCCTGTCCCTCAGGCCACCCATGTAGGGGAGGTGAGGGTCAGGGTTGTGATGGAGGAGACAGTGGGGATGCTGAGCACAGCTCACATCCCAAGGGACTTGAGTGGCTCCAGGTGTGCTGGATGTGGGAAGCAGAGGAGAGGAAGGGAGCCTGGGGAAGAGCGGCACAAAGTGGTGACCAGCAGTGGTGACTCACATCTGCCTCGTTCCAGAGCCCGGGGATGCAGAAGGACTCCAGCAGGTCACTGCCACAGAGCAGCAAGATGCGAAGCTCTGAAGAAAAGAAGCAGAGAAGCTCAGAGGTGAGAGCAAACAGGGCTGAGCAGGCACCACCCCCCATCCCATTGACCTGCTTGGGGAGATCCTCTTCTGCCCAGACCTTTCCTACCAAGTCCCAGCTAAAGATGCTGTGGTCCTTCTTGCGTTCCTGCTGGAATGCATCAAATACCCCCCAACCTCTTTTACTGCAGCTCCTCTCCTGCGCTACTGGGTTGTTGTCAGCATTGCTACACGCTACTGAGTTGAGGCTGTGCTCCAGCCCCGAAGGTGGGGTATCCTCATGGGAGGGAGCAATTTCTCCATGCTGTGGGCACCCACCATCTCTTCATGAGCTGCTGCAGGGGCTCCAGTCACAGGGCAATGAGGAATGCTCAGAGCCCTGGGCATGGCTGTGTTTGCTTTAGTAAAGTTGATGGTGAAGCACCAAAGTTGATGATGAAGCACCAGAGCTTTTCCTTGCTCATTTAGACATGACGAAGAATTTCTTCCCCATGAGGGTGGTGAGACACTGGCACAGGTTGCCCAGAGAGGTGGTGGAAGCCCCATCCTTGGAAGTGTTCAAGCCCAGGCTGGATGGGGCTGTGAGCAACCTGCTCTAGTGGGAGGTGTCCCTGCCCATGGCAGGGGGGTTGGAACGAGATGATCTTTAAGGTCCCTTCCAATTCTATGATTCTCATCTTGGAGGCCTTCTATGTGTCCCCTTCTATGTGACCCCAGGCTGACAGCTGGCTGACACTGCAGGGAGGATTGGCTTTGCTGCTCAGTAAGAAAGCTGTGCTGTAGGAAGGAGCTTTCTGCTCTGACAGGCCCATGAACATCCACTTGTTTTCACACTCACCAGAGGAAAGCCATAAACCCACCCAGAAAGGTGGGAAAAGGCAGCTTCATGAGAAGGTGCCTCCCTGGTTGGCATTTCCAGGTGGCCAGAGTCCTTGGGCAGTGCATGGTGCTGGCACTAGGACAGGTGTTATACCAGGCTGTGCGTGAGCTAGCGTATGGAATGGGTCTCGAAACCACCAGCTAGCTCCCCATGCAGAGCTCTTGGGTGATGTACAGCAGTGCCAAGATGGTGGCAGCCTGGTGGGTCTAAAAAACCCTAAAGGCTTTTAAAGGCACACAGGATGGCAAGTTTGATGGCACTGGAGGTGACTTTCAGGGCATGATGCCATGGCAGGTCCACGCCAGCACTGGGAGCTGGGTCCCCACTCCAATGGCTCTGGCCAGTTTAGCACTGCTCCAGTTTCACCCCTCAGCCCTGATAGCCAGCACTGGGACAGGATGATGGTCCAGCATCCTTTGCTCACCACCAGATGTTGTGGAGCTGCTCCCCAGCCATGTAGTGCTGGCCCAGAGGAGCCAAAGTGACACAGAGCAGAGGCGGTGTACTCACCAATCTCCTCATATCTCATCACGGTCCCCAAGTTGGCATTTTCATCTGGGGGAGGGAAGCAAAAGAGACATGCTGGTGCCTGGTCTGGAAAAGGGAGCTGGGAAGAAGGCTGGGGGCTGAAACCAAAGCAGAGGTGATGCTGGACCTTTCTTCTACATACCCACAAATGTGAAGCGCTCCATGGGTGGACGAACACAGCAGATCCGGCTCAGGCTTTCTCCCACCTTCCCCAGGATCTTTGCTAAAAGTGAAGAAGAAGAAAAATTAACCAAAGAGATGACTTCACCCTGGCAGACTGACCCACATGAGCATGTCGGCCACCCTGGTCCTGTGAGATACTCCTCTGCCAGGGGCAGAAACTGCTTTCAGCATCTTCCCATCACTTTCTTTTGTGGTCTTAACTCCCAAGAGTGTTATGCTGTACCTTGAAAGGACCAGGTGGACAGCTAAAATCACTTAAAAAAAAATAAATCAGGAAATGTTTGTTTTAATGGGGTTTAAGTAATGCCCCCTCTTGTCCCCAGATAATATTTCCATGTCCTCCACCCCATCAGCTCATGGAGGATTCAGCCACGTCACCTCTCCTGCCAGTTTATCCCTTGTACGCATCCTGTGGCTACCAGGTTGCCTTTCTCTTAGCTGATCTCACTGCCTGGACACCATCCAGCTGAAGTCCAGTGAGACTTCACAGCCATTTAAAGCTGTTCTTGGCTCCACTTGCTGTGCTGGATGTTAACTCCTCTATCGCGTCCCCATCCGATCCTGAGCTTGGTGCATGGAGCAACCTGACCCAAAAATAAGATTATGGAGCACTGTTCCTGATGCTTGGCAGCCCCAGCTTGGATGTAAGGGATGGGTGGTCATCCCTCTCTTCCCTACCCCACTGTCACCTACCTGCAGTGGGCTTGTTGGAGACATTGTTGTTGTTCTGATAGATGGTCTGCGAGGACTCGTTCTGGGGCTGGCCAATCACAGGGGTGATGGAGGGTGTATTGACATTGGAGAGGATGCAGCCAGTCACTCTCTGCAATGAAGGAGAGAAGTAGATGGAATAGTACCTTCACCCCACCTACCTCTCCAAACCTTTACAACCCCTGCATTAAGCCTCTGCACCCCAGGCTGAAGGTCGTCGTTGGTGATCGGGACCTGCAAACTCACTTTAGGATCCCCAGACCAAGGTAACCTCACCAGATGGGCCTGTGGCTAGCAGGACCCATGGATAATGACTCAGGATTAAGGCTGGGGATGGTGGGATTAACTTCTCCTGTGGACCCAATGAGGCTGGCAAGGCTGCAGCCACGCTGCCTGCAGGCAGGCATTGCCTGTCTCCCTGGCCTGGAGATGCTCATGTGTTCTGATGAATAAATACAAACGTGGTGGTTAGTCAATCAGTGGTGTAGAGCCAGCAGGTTATGTGCCCTCTTCTCCTCCACAGATCCCTGCAGAAGAAGGCATCTCCAGGGGCTCTCTCAGGACAAGGAGCTGAGAGCCCCTGTGACAAGGTATCTCGCATCTCTTCCAGGTCAGGTTTTCAGGCATGGTCCTGTAAATCTTCTCTCTGGCTGTCCCAGTCGTATTTTGGTTGTTGATGTCCATGTGCAACCTCTCTCCTGCACTCCCAGGTGCACCCGTGGCACAGGGGCTGTCTCACCTTCATCAGGTCACGGTGGTGTTCCAGCACGCTGCAAGTGGTCTGCCACGTGTCCTGGTAGCACTCCCAAGGGTCCACCCTGCAGGGAGCACAGGAAGGCAACAGTGTTGGCCAACGGCTGCTGCCTGGACCTCCTGGCAGTGCTACCTCCTTCCCATCAGGCCAGACAGTAGTGCCATGAGCTGCCACTGTCACTCCCCCAGCTCTGCCATGGACCATGTCTTTCCTCCAGCCCTTCAATCCAGCCCTCTCTGATAGCTATGGGGACCTGGACATGTGCCTGGGCACCTTGCCACTCTTGGTACCTGCCTAACCAGCTTTTAACTGGCTTGGATGTACCTGCATATGTTACAACCCTGTTTCCTGAGGACAGCCCAGAGATGTTTCTGGTCCCACCTCAGCTGTCCGACACCACATGGCAATGCTGGGGAGTGGACAGCTCGTGGGCTGGCGCTGCTGCAGATGTAGAGAGGGAAGGTGCCATGGCACAAGGCTGGGGTGGGCTGGGTGATTTCAGGCCTCACCCAGACATCACAGACTCAGCAGAGGGGCTTGCAAGACCCCCCTGAAGCCAAAGAGCTCCTTTGAAGGGTGGTGTAATCCTCCTCATTGGTTCTCTGCTGGACTAGGAGAAGGAAGCCTCCAATTTTTAATGTAGCTTTAGCTAGGAGAGGACAAAGTCCATCCTGGAGCTCTAGCAGCTGATGGTCTTTCCACTTTGCATGCAGGACTTTGCTACCGCAGTGCTGGGGAAGGGGAAGGAGCTGCTGGTGCTGTGGTGGGTGCGGGCTCTGCCACTCACCTGATCCAGTCAGAGGACTGGACAGCCAGTTGGCACATGGTCAAGCGGTGCCGGCTTGAGACCAGACCCTGCAAGAGAATGTGATGGAGAAACATTCATGGGAGGTAAGCACCATGGCCTGGCCAGCCTGGGCTTGCAAACCTTCCTGGGGCAGAGAACTGGCCTCACTCGGATGAGATGGGCCAGCAGGATTTGTTCCTGCACACAAAGATTAATTTAATCTCCTGTATGCCGGAGAGGAGGTGTCCCTGCCTTGCTGCAACCCTGGTTACTCCCCAGTTGGTGAGATTTGCTCAGCACTACCACTCTCAGTCCTGCGCTGCAGTGGGGTGATGATTTCTTGATTAAATTTCTCCAGCTTTCAGGAGCAAAAGGAAACTTTCTCCTCTAATCTGGATTTCCCTCTGCACCAGAAAGTGCTTTTAGAGGCCCCTGCTTGCATTGTTGCCAACCCCACAATAACATTGTCTTTGAGATCAGTCATTTGAGCAATAAAAAAACCCAACCCAACAATATGACCCCCCCATTTTGGGTGAGAACATTTCTCTTTGCCATTTGGTACTCAGGCTGGTTGTAGGGGCTCACTGCTCTTTCTGTCTAAAGAGCAAATGGTTTCATCATCTTCTGCTCTGAGACTTTCCCATGATCAGGAGCTGCCCCGGGCAGAGAAGGTTCATGAAAGGACCACGGGTGCAGGTGGCACTGCCCAGTGCCCACTCCTGGCTTCAGAGATACCATTGCATGTAGGAGGAGGAAATGGAAAATGGGATTGACCCACCGTCTTCCCGTAGGAGTCGTGCACAGGAGAGACGATGCCACCGATGACGATGAAGCGTCCGGTCTTGTGCAGGTAATCCCGGGCTCTCTCTGAAGGAGAAAGGCAAAGGAAAGAGTGCAGGGGGATTTAGCTGGACCCACTGCACCCCAAAACACCTTGCTGCCAACCACCAGCTTTGCCTCATGCCCGTAGAGTGGCTCATCCTGACTTGGGCAGCTCTGGGTAGGGAGGGTGACCAAGGGAAGGGCTGGCTTTGTCTTTACAGCACATCTCATTTGGTGCCGTGTTGAGCATGGACCTTCCCAGGGACACCCCAACTTTGGCGGGAAGGAGGATTTGGGTGGAATCTCTAGCAAAAGGTAAATCACATTCAGACCCCAAATCACCTTCAACCACCTCAGCAGGGCACAAGAGGGGCAGCCAAGAACCTGCACCCCCACCACCACCAGCTGCTAGGAAGAGACGGGCTCTTTCAGCAGACCTGGAGGAGCCAAGCTGAGCTCATGAGGTGATGCATGAAGCTGGTTCATTCACTGCCTGCAGACAAACCCTTTCATTTTTTCTCTGCCCATAAACTCCATCCAACCTTTCGCTCCCCATGATTTCTCCCTTCCTTGCCTGCTACTGAGCTCTAATGCCTTTTTTATGAGGCCAGGCTGAGAGTCTTGGGGTTGTTCAGCCTGGAGAAGAGAAGGATCCAGGGAGAACTTCTTGTGGTCTTTCAATATATAAAGTTGGCTTGTAGGAAAAATGGAGACCTTTTTACCAGGGTCTGTAGTGACAGGACAAGGGGCAACAGTTTTAAACTAAAAGAGGAGAAATAAAAGGAGAACAATGAGGGTGGTAGGACACTGGAACGGGTGCCCAGAGAAGTTAGGGATGCCCACAAGAAGCACTGAAGTTCAGATTGCATGGGGCTTTGAGTAACATGATGAAAGATGTCCCTGCCCATGGCAGGGGGGGTGGGACTAGATGATTTTTGACGGTCCCTCCCAACCCGTTCTATGAGTCTGTGATTCTAACACGTGCTGTTGGTTGACAACCTAAATAAGAATGTCCATCATGCACAGGGCTGCGTGCACAGGTGCTTAGTGCCAGTGGATCCCTGCCAGACCCACTGCAAGACCTGCACCTCATGGGCCACTCTTCTGGAGATGCTGAAGTGTTCACTAGAAGGAGTACTGCATCAGGACTGAGACATTCATCCTTATCTGCTCCTCTCTGCTGGAAAGTGCTGGGATGTCACTGGTGAGTTCACCACCTCTAGCTCTAACCCTGCTCGTTCCAACTTTGCTTTGTCCTGCTTGCTCAAGCCCTGCCCACTCCCTGCTTGATCCAACTCACAGAGAGCAGCTGCTGGGAGTTTTTGCAGCTGTATAACCCCCACCTCCTTTACTCGAGCTCTCCCACCCTTGGTTGCTCTTGCAACCACCGTGTAACCCAAGGCACATCACGCCTGTGAGTGAACCAGCATCACTATGGCTCTGCAGCCCAGAAGAAAGCAAGGAGGAAGAGACCTGGGGCAGGTCAGTGGTGGTGCTGATGGTGGCCACAGCCAAGCTGGCCCTGCCTTCTCTACTGAGTGTGGGGAGTGTGGCTGGGGAAGCCACAGTGCAGCCCAAAAGGATAAAAACAAGAGAAAGTAAGTAAAAAAAAAAAAAAAAAAAAAAAAAAAGGGGAGATGAGATTGACAAGTCATTAGAAAGTGGTTGTGTTGGTTTTATTTGCAAGCGGAGGACCTAGAAAATATTTTGCCTTTGCAAAGAAAATGAACATTTCTGAAGCTTCAGGATCCATCAGACACCCTAAGATGTCACTTGTGCGTCATACAGAATCATAGAATTTTCTGGTTGGAAAAGACCTTTAAGAGCATCAAGTCCAACCATATCCTACTGATACCCCATTCCAGCCACCCAACATGGTATAAGCTGTTGGGGCAGGGGACCCACCCTACAAGTCCATCTTTGCCAAAGCAGCCACGTTCCCAGTTCTCCTCCAAAGAAGATTTCCCTAAAGAGGAACAGGAAAAAAAAGAGAGGAAGGAGAACACTCAGTGTTTGCCCGATGCAAGCACAGATGTGATGGGTGCAAAGAGAAACATGAGCGGATGGGGCACCCTGCTGCATCTTCTGGAGCTGCCACACTGCACTGGGGATCTCCTGGGCTTTTGATGGCAACAGAAACACCTCATTGTCCTGCTGCTGGTTGAAAATTAGTTGTGGGTTCATCCACATCAGTTGATGTCATGAGGGTAGTGCCAGTTGAGTTCAGCCATGCGGGAATGGTGGCTGAGCCCTGGGCTGCAGTTTGGCGTGACAGGCAGGCAAGAGCACAGCTTGGTGGGTCCAGATGTGAGAAAAGGGGCTTTTCCATGGGTACATTGATAGAGACATTTTTTTTCATCTCGTTTCCTGGTCAAATGATCCTCTCTGGGTTTGTGCTGTTTAGGAAAGGACCATTCTCCCAGCAGTGCATCTCTTCAGCTCCCGTGCCTTAGTTCTTCCTCTGTTTCAAAGCAAAAATACAGCTCTGAATTTATTTCAGAGCTCCCCTGCATCAGTTTGGGGTGGATGAGGAGCAGTGATATAATGAGGGAGGTGAGAGGGCCTGAGCAGGGCAGGGAGGTAGGGATGTTGCTGAAGAACCACTCAGGCAAAATGATTTTTTTTTTTATCCTTCCAAATTTTGAAATTTCTACTAGGGAATATTGTTCAGCTACTGGGTCAATTAAAAGTCAATTAAGGAACTATAATTGCCATGGACTTTTATTCCCCACCCTCCAGGGGGTGTTGAGCAGCCCCAGGCCCCTGTGACAGCCCGTGGGAGATTTGCCAACCTCAATAAAACCTCTTCCTCAGCCTCACCCAAAATCCTTTCCCTGGCTTCCTTCCCAGCTCTTGCTCCCTGGGCACACCAGCCCCCAAAGAGAGAGAAAAATGGGATTAAATCCTTCGACTGGCACAGGGAGTAAAATTCAATTGCCTGAATTAGCTGTACCAAAAGTTTCCCTCCCTGCCCTCGATATCCTGGCCTCGAAGGATCTAACATCAGCAGTTTGGTTTGAATCATATTTTTGCATCTTTGCTGGTTATTTGTCCTTGGTGAACCACGTGGGTGCATCTCCATCTGCCAGCCAATCTCACCCGGGCAGTGAGGGGACCGAACCCAGCCCTGCGTGTGCCTCTGGCTGTCTGTGCTCCTGGTGGTACCCGGGGAAGCACCTTACAGGGGAGAACACCAAAAAAATACAGATTTATTGGGCTTTTTTAGCACAGGCAAGGGGGTTTGGGGTTGAACCAGCATCCTAAATACAAGCCCAGAACTGCATGGGCAGTGGGATTCCCAGTGCAGCCCACCATGACGGCACTACGTAACCAAAAAGCCAACTGTGCAAACAAAAAAATATCCTCTTTCTTCCCTACTCTGCATTTCAAAAAGAGGAATTGGGGAGCACCAGCAGCATTTCTCCCTCTCCAATGTTTTTTGCTTGCTTTTATGGATGCTACTGGTTTTCCCATTGGTGCCTTCAAGGTTAATCAATCAAAGGGAGGGAGGAAAAAAAAGCTATTTTTCCTTGATTCTGCTCTTTCTGGCGTCTTTCACACAAACCATGTCTTGGGACCTCTCCAAGATTTCAAAAAAACAAAGACTGCATAGGGTGTAAGCTACAGAAAATGGCATCAGGAGCCTTTTATAGCAAAAAAAATATGAAGGAATTGAGCCAGGATGTTGGAAGAGGAATTAGAAGGAGCAAAGAGATGGTTTTGGCTGAGCCTAGAAGCAGAGGAGATGCGTGGGAAAGCTGTCTGGATCACCTTGCACGTACCCTCCACTTCACATGGCTGATGGTATTCATTTGCTTTGAGTTTTGGGGGGGCAAAAGCCACCAAGTCTGATGCCAAGACTCCTCCACCACCACCACCACCTGCCTTAAGGAAACCCCTTTTCCTGCAGAAAACAGCTCATCTCCTACAAGCACATGCAAAGGACTACAAACCCCAGCGAACACGCACGAGTCTTGTGACCGCAGGTGGGAAAAGTATTTGCCTGTTTCTACAGCAAAATGGTTCCTTTCTTTTTTAACCTGCACGGTATTAATGTAGAGAAACCTGTAAGAATGATGTTGCTCTCCAAAATGTATACATACCTAAAAGTTAGGATCTCTGTTTTCAAGAGCTTGTGTGCCTCAGAAATACCAAAAGGAACTTATATAGGCATGGGAAAAAAAAAATTGTATTTATTGATCTTTAAATCTCTGCCAGGGAAATATTTGGGCTATGAAGCAGCCTATGACTTACAAAGCATCTCTTCATGTCCCACACTGGTCCATTCTCACTTGCTTTTTCGGGGCTGGTGGCACACCACGGCTTCAGGATGGCAGAAGACCACGGCATCAGTTTGTGTCCACCCTGCCGTCACGATGCTGTGATTAAAGCTTCGTTTTGTATTTTTCTTTTTATAGCTTGAATCTTCTTAGACTGATGTATTCTTCGGTGCCTTAATGGAGAGGGTGACAGGCAGCCGTAGCCAAGCCTGTCCAAACACGTTAGCTTATCAAGCCTTGAGTCCTATCCTCTGTACAAAGCAAGACAAAACTGCTTTAGCTCTTCTAAGAGACCCCAGAGACGTTGGTGGTTTGTTCCCCACCCTGGGCTGAGTGCACAGCACTTCCCAGTACAGTGTGTGCTCCTGGCATGAGCAGGAGGAGGTGGGGGTCTCAGCTTCTTGAAATGCTAGGTCATCAGTGACATGGATCATTGTGAGGAGCAACTAGGAGCTGGGCAGCAAGGGCAAGGAGGTGGGATGGAGGTCATTGATGGCAAAGAAAGTGAGTCTACTTCTGTCCTTGGGTCTCCTTCTGCCTTTGGGTCTTCTGCTGTCCTTGGGTCTTCCAACCTGAAGAAAGCAGGGCTGTGCACGCTGCAAGGCTAAGCTGAGGAGCTCCACAGACAAACATGGCATTGGTTCTTCTTCCAGGTTTCTGGAAATGGGACACGGGGTTTGGTGGGGCATCACTTTCAACTGCTGTGGCAACTCTGATGTTGTGGTCCTTTCTTCAAACCCCCCAGGTCCATGTTCTCAGAAAAGACCCTTTTTTTGCAAAATTTGTCTTCTCTTTCATACAAAATATGCTGCTCGTGAGGACCAGGTTCATGGTATCCCTGATGGCTAACACCAAAGACACTGCTGTAGCTTTGCATTCTTTCTCTCATCCATATTCCTTGTAGTTAGCCACCTGTGGAGCTCCCAACCTTCCCTCCGTACTCATGCAAAGATCTTTTCTGGGGAAAGGGTCAAATTTGGTCTGAAAAGCCATCAGTCTTGGGAGTCTCAGTCCCACTTCTCTGCTGGTTTGTTGGGTTTCTGGCCCAACAATTCGTTGTTACCGAGCTCAGCTTTCTGTCATGGCTTTCCAGCCCATTTCTTGTCCATTGAATACCTGTGGTGTCCAGAGACCACACTGGACCCCAGAAAACATTTTCCAAGAGTGCTTTATAGCCTGCAACACAGTCAAGGATGTTGGGTTGGAAGAGAAAAGCTCTATTTTTTTTTTTCCTGGTGTAAATCATCCTTGTCAGACAGACTTACATGGCTTTTAAAAATTGTTGGCATAAATAAACTACCTGTGATGGACTCTGCCAAGATGTGCATTGGCCCACTGGCATCGTGCTGGTGGCAGGGGGAGCTTTCAGCCAGGGCTCCCCAGCTCCGTGCCTCCCAGCACAGCCCCTCTGCAGTGGCTGGTGGTTGACCTTAGCTGAGGTATGTTGGGGAAGGAAGGGACAGGGGTGACACTCGGAGCCTTCTGGTGACACCTCCTCACTGCCCCAGCCCAGCTTTGCTCACCACCCCTGCAAATGCTCTTCAAGTATTTTGGGCTCTAACCATTTTACTCTGAGATGATGGTGGGCTCAGAAAACGCAGTCCGTAGGGCTACAAAAATGATAAGTGATGATTCTGCCCAGATTGAATGAAAAAAATATCATCCTGCTTCCCCAGTAGAAAATCAGTGTTTATTTAAGAGATGTTTCTTTTTGGTGGTTCTCACTAAGTATATTTAATCGCAATGTTTCGGCTCCTCTGGCGCTGTTCCATCACCTAAATTGACGTTAATGAAATCAAATATTCCTTGTGTTCAGTTTTTCAAGGTGTAAATTCAAATTGTATTTGCTTTGCCTTCGTACTTGATTCATCCACACCCCTAAGACTTCCTTTTTCCATTTTTTTATGGTTTTTTTTTAATGGTGGAATGCCACTAACCAGCTCTGATTTCCCCACTGGGGAATTGAAGCTGCAGCCCTCCCACCCTCTTTGCCAGCCCTCCAAAAACACACACGAGGTAGCAGGGAGTCAAGAAAGTTTTGCACAGCATTCATCCCTCTTCCCCCAGAGCCAGGGCAGCGCAGGCTGCACAGCCCTGAGCGACGGAGAAGGCAAAACCATTACCCAGGTGCCTCTTTTTTTATTTTGAGCAATTTGGCTTCCGACATCCTCGTGTGGGAAGCGGGATGTGGCCATGAGGTGCCAAGGGCAAGGCAGGCACTTTCCCACTGTCTAAAATACCTTCTTCTACCAGGGAGAGTGACCCAGATATGCCAATAGACTTTGCTTTATTCTTGAGCTAGCTACACTTGCAGGACCTAAATGTTGTTTCCTACCCCAGGCCCATCTTGGGCACAGAGCCAGCAGTTATTCACAGTCTAATTGAGTGGTGTGTGTGTATATATATATATAAAATACTCTGAAAGCCAAATCATGGATGTACACATCAGTGATGTACTCAGCTCAGAATCCAGCTCTTCTGCCTGCCTCAGGGCAACTTTCTCCGCCCCAACCAATGTCAACCATCGCCTACAGCCACACCTTGATTACAGCACCTCCCTTCCCTGGATTTCCCGGAGGGACAAGATGACATTTCTACTAGAAGAACAATCCCTGCCTGCTCTTCAAGGGAGGTTTCTCTTTTGGAAAGAAGCAGAAGAAGGGGCTTCTTCATAATGGGGTTGAGCATTTCCAAAGGCAAGCCTGGGGAAGATCCTAGTGCGTCTCACTGACCCAAGCAGCCCGTCCTGCCTCAAGCTCTGTGCCTCTTAGACAATCTCAGCTAGGTTCCCAGGAGACTTTGGGTTGGCAGAGAAATCCCATTAAGCCCCCTAATGCTTAATGATTTTCATCTTTGAGCTAATTGCTCTGTTACACATTTCCCACCCCCCTCCCCATCCCCGTTAGTCCATAGCTGCACCTGGGCACTGTAGAAGTAAGAAGAAGAGACTTCCACACTAAATAGCTTCAGTCATTGCTGCACATTTGTTTTAACAGCTTTTCACAAAAAAAAAACCCATTGGCCACCAAATACCTCGAAACCTGGGGTGGAAGCAGAGGCTATGAAAGGTCACAGAGAAGTGATGCTGCAGTACCTGACCCTCCCACCTCCCAGCCCACCCAGGCCCCCACCAGCATCCAACTCCAAGAGCTGCACAAACAATGACTAACGAGACTTCTGCTATCACCATCTGTTGACCACTTGGGGCTTCATGGCAGAAAAGTGAAATTAGATGTTTAAAACAAACCAAAAAGGAAAGGTTAAAGACTGAGTCACAGTGATCTGACCTAGAAAGAGCAGAGCATTTGCTGGAGACCCAAAAGGATGGGGCCTGGGCAGGGGATGTGGCTGGTCCCAGGTAATCTGGGTTTCTTAGAGGAAACTGCAGAGGAACAGCCCATTTGATATCATTGAAATTGAAACTCAAAATGAAAACATCCTGTTTTCCCCTCTTTTTTCAAAACTGGACTATTGCAAGGGTCAATACATGTGAGAAGGCAAACAGGAGCCTTGGAAGGACCCCTTCACGTCCCAGAGCTTGAGAAGAAGCATCTGAGGAAGAGCCTGGCAAAGCAACCCAGGCCAAAGCACTTTTCCTGACTGCAGCATCCCACCCTGCTGTGGTGGAGCTGGTGGAAGCAGGCAGTGGTCATCAGGCGAGCACCATGAGGACAAGTACAGGGAGCTGCTTCTTGAATCAAAGCTGCCACCAGCTTCTTCAGGTAGGGACTGGATCTGCTTCTCTGTCAGGTGTGTGATTGGCACAGTGCTGTGACTCTCACTGCTTCTAAGGAGAAGTAATATCATTTATTGCCCAGAGTTTCTCCATCCTGGTATCACAGGGAGGGAAGTAACATGCTCAGCACCTAGCTGGGTCTCACCTGAAAGGTGGCCAGCTGAGTCCTATCAAGGTAGACCACCCTCCACCTGGTATTTGACATCCAGAGCTGCTCTCTGGACTTCTTAGAAGTCTTGGGACTGGCAAGGTTAAGGGATGTATCTAACCCAGTAAAAGCAACTTGTCGCAGGTAAAAACGGATGAAGGAAATGACTTTACATGAAGAAGAAAGGGTTTTGAGCTTCCTGCTGTAGGATGGACCCAAAGTACCTTGCTTAGAAGCCCTCAGAGAAGGATTAAGCATCTCTGGGTAAGATGAGCATCTGTATACACACATGTTGAAGTAAAAAGCAAGGAGTCTTATGTGTCTCCCTGGCCGGGGCATTAGCTGGACACCTTCTAAGTCAGCAAGGGCTGTGCAGGCTGTAGTGTGATGTGTGGTGGAGGGGAGTGAGTTTTCCCCTTCCAGTGTAGGATTTTCCTTGCCTTTAGAGAGAAAAGTGCCAAAAGGAGTATTTGCCAGCACTCGGTATAAAGTGCTGCTCTGAGCATCGGATTTAGGTACAAACCAGGGAAGTGAACACCCCTGCGGGTGAGCAGGCAGCGGCCGAAGCGATTTCAGCTACAATTCCTCTCTCCTATTGGGTTTTTGAGGCTGAGAGCAATCCAGCTGGTGTAAAGTGATGTAAACACAATGCCTGCGGCGAAGTAACATCAATTTGTGGTGCAAATCTGGCCCAGAGATAGTATTCTGTGGCTGTATCTTGGCTTTGATGAGAGTCTAAATATCAGGAGCGAAAACAAACTATTTGGCAAGCGTAAGGTTCCAGATAGTCCTGACTGATATGTTTCAAAATGATTTTTATCACCCTGAGCCCACGAGTAGAGTCCAACAGGACAAGGATAGCAGCATAGGTGGCAAATCGTTTCATTATCCTGCTGTGGTCTTATACGTTGGTTCCACAAGGATGTGAGGGGCACATCCAAAGTCGGACAGGCACCTCAGTGCTCATCCTTGGGGAGGTCCCAGTACCCACCTCAACCAGCCACGGAAATTGGTGCCACCTGGTGTCTTTTTGAAAAAAAACCCAAAACAAAACATGGAGAGGGGAAAAAAAAGCCAAATCCCAACAGATTTCCATGCTTGTTTTCCTCTGCCCTAATTTCCCCGTGCAAGCGCTGTGTTTGTTTTCATTCCCAAGCCGTTGTAGCAGATCAAAGGCAGTGCTTTGTACGTCCTGGTGCGTGCAGGGCTGCTCCTTTGGGATGATGCTCCCTACCAGGAGAGGAGGATTTGCAGCCCCTCATTCCCCATGGAGCTGGGGGGGGATGGAGGGGTGACATTTGCCCAGCAGCTCTTTGCTGGTCTTGTGTGGCCTCTACATGGGTCTGACCCCCGTGCCATGAGTGCATGGTTTGTCTTTGCTGGCAAAGCATCTGGAGATGCTGACCCTGGTGGGGATCTGTGATGGCTGAACCAGGACTGTGCAGGCAGAGAGCATCCCATCTGTGGAGATGCAGAAAGGCCAGGGGGATGCTGGTGATGGCACGGGATGCCAGAGGCAGCCCAGGCAGGGCTTCACCCTTGTGGTGACACCAAAGGGATGTCACATTCTTGATACTGCAGCCGTGTCTCACCTGGCTGCGTGGCTCAGTGAAACCCTCTCTCTTTGCAGATCTATTCCCAAGACCCCGTTTCCCCATAAAGAAGCATCAACAATGTCTTTGCACAAAGCAAAGGTGCCAGAAGCAAAGCTGTGCCTTCCAGCACCACAGCTCACAAAATCTCACTGGGAAAACTGGATTTTCTTACTTCCCTTGCCAATAAACCCCAGAAAAGCGCGATGTCCTCGGGGAAGGCTTAAGCTCAATTAGGGGCTGTTGGATTTTCAATGAAAATAGAAACTTTTAAAGAGCAGGGACTGGGAAAGTCTTTCCTTGCCTGGCTCAGAGACAGGCTCTACACCCATCCCATGGGGAGCCCCTCTGCATTGGTCTCCTACTCCAGCTCCAAACTAGACTTATCTCTGTTCATGTCCTCCTGAGCTGAGCCCTACAGTGATTTCTGAAAATATATATTTCTAAAGACTTGGCTTTTTCTGTTCCCAAAATATGGATTTTAGCAGTTTTCTGCTGGCATGACCAAACTACATCCAGCAGTTTGGCCTTACTGAAGGAAACTAGTTGGTGCTGGAAAGGGAAAGAAAAGAAAGTGTTCTCATGTTCCAGGTTGTCATCTCCAGGCATGACTACACACCATTAGCATGCACAAGCAATGCTGCTTTGGGGAGATGAGAGCTGTGTCCTGGCCCTGGTTTATTTTGAGGGCTGTGTTGGGCACTGCAGAATTTGCCCAGTCTTCTCCTCATAAGCACTTCAAAAATCCATCCCTGCATGGCTGGGCACTGATGGCATCAAGGAAACACTTGGATTTTTGATGGTTATAAATGCCAGAGAGGACATGCTCATCTCAAAATCCAGAGTTGCCCTGGTTTTATCTCCATATGAAGCCGAGTTTGCTGTCTTAGAAGTTGTTGGGTCTTTCTGTAGCTGCTTTGGGCTCCCTGGTCCCAGGTGGAGGTTAGGGTTGAGGTTAGGGTTAGGGTTACATTTGGGCTACATCCAACACAGCTGGACTGTTTCTGCTTGCCCCTTGCCCCTGGCTGCAAGTCATGGGATGTGGTCTTGACTCCAGCTCCAACACATCTCTGAACCTTCTTCCTTTGCTCAGGGCCCCCCCTGAAGGGATTTTTGGAGGCTGAAGCATGCAGGGGTGAGGATGTCTATTTTGGGCCAGCTGATGCTCAGATGCCCAAAGATCAGCCTAATCACGAACCGCTCCTGCCCGCGTCCCCCATCACTGTGGTAGCCAGCACAAAGCCACAGCAGCCCTGCAGGGAAAGCTGAGACCTGAATCCCCCACACTGCACCAGTAAGGAGAGATGAAGTGACTTGCCCAAGGTCACACGAGAGATGTAGGCTGTCTGTCAACTGCTGGGGTTCAGCACTCAGCTAATTGATACCCTTGGATTCGCACAAGCTGCTATTAAAATGTATCAGAGAAGACGATGCAGGAGGTGCGAGCGTCTTAGAAAGTGCAAACAGCTTTTAAATAGAAGCAGAGCTCCTGTTTCTTTCTTGAATGAGGTTGTAGGACTGGTTTTCTCACTGCTGGGTTTGTTTATAGTCGGTGGAAGTAAGAGAAGGTACGTGGCACATTTTGGGAGGTGGCATTGTCTCTATGACAATGCCATGTCTCGCAGACCGTAATAAATACTGCTAAATATTAAAGAGCTTATAAATATTTTAAAAGAATCCCTGAGTAGTTATTGATGTAGTTTAATCTGGTGCTTGGGAAAACTCCTCCCCTCTGCGGGTCAGTAAGAGGAGGTGAAATGCTTGAGATGTGGGAAGCTGCTGCTGACAGCCATGAAAAAAAGGGGCTACATGGGGTGCAGGGGTAACTCGTGTATATAATGGCACCCAAAAAGAGCCATGGGTGCTGCAGTCCTGCCAGTGCTGCCCTGTCCATCTGGCACAACACCCAAGAAACTGAAGTTTCAGCATGTTTTGGGCAAGTGCTGGGAGCAGAGGCGAGTGGGTGGCTCACCCAGCGCAGCACAGGGCTGGGCTGACTGGTTTTGCTGTCTGCCACCACTTCCAGCCAGGAGCACCTGACTGGGTTGGGCATGATGTGCTCTCCCCAAACTGTTCTACCTGTGAAAGCTTTCAGCTGTTTGCTGTGATGTTAGTGGCTTGGCATCAGTGGAAGCTCCTCTATGGCACTGCAGAGCCTGGCTAGCATTAACTTAAAAAGCCACTGAATAGTGAGCACAGATGCTACAACTCTCCAAGCCCAGTAAATCACCCAGAGTGTTGTAAGTAACGTTTGTCCTGACTGCCCTGGCTCAGATCCTTCCTGCCACTGCTCTGCCTGTGCATCCCAAAGCCCCACCAGTGCCATGCGGAGCAAAGCTGGGACTGAATCGGGTCCTCCTTGTCTGTGCTGTCCTCCCAGAGTCCCATTACCCACCTCTCATTCCATCGATTGCTCCAGCTAATTACGCATTCAGATTTCAGCCCAGAGATGAAATGGAGACACAAGGCAGCCTTGCAGAGGCCTTGACTTCTTACTCACGTTGCAAAGACAAAGCCTTTCCCGAGCTCCTGACAGGCTCTTGCTAGATGGGGGTGGGGGAATTTTGCTTCTGGTCATTTGCAAAACTATTCACATTTAAGAAAAGGGGAAAGGGTGAGCTGTCATTCTGCTTTTGCCATTCTCCCAGCTCTGTCCCAGGCAGTGATGCTCTCATTAAACTGCCATCTCTCAAAAAAGAAAAAAAAAGTGGTTCTCGAAATTCAGGCTATTAAAATAACCCACCAGAAGCAAAAGCCTTAGCTCCTTTCTCTTCCTTCCTCTTTACTCATATAAACTCCATCCCTTCGAGACCCTCTTTACGTGATGCAGTAGATCTCAGTGCGGCACCTCTACAAGGGCTGAGCTGAATAATCAAAGAGCAGCCTGCTGAGATTTTTTAATTGCTCACAATTTCTTAAGAAGCCATGTAATGGAGAGTTTTACTTTTGATGGCAGACTTTTCTTTCATCATTTTCCATCAGAAATGTTTTTTACTCAGCTGTTGGTTGGGTTATAAACTCTATTCAATAACAGATGCACCCAGGATATAGGGACGATTTAATTCTAATTGGGGAAAAAGGATGAGGAAAGGGAAGACAGCAGAGGTTTTTCTGACTTCCAGATTCACCCTACCTACAGGTTATGTTTTTTCTGCACGTCTCCAGGTCCTGGCACTGTTTGAAACTGGGTGGGAAACTTTGACCAAACACGTTTAAAACAGCTAAGGTACCAAGACTCCTGCAAGAAGGCCACATCTGAACGACGTCTTGCAAACCCTTTCCAACCATGTGAGCATACCTGGAGCAACCCATCGCTCCATGAACAAACACGCAGGAGAAGACACAATTGGGATACAGATAGATGCTGCAGATTTGCTTAAAATCATCTTTTTTTTCTATCAAGTGCTTGAGAGTCTCTGTCAGTGTCAAATAATGTTCCAACCTTTTTCTTGTGGGTCACCCAGACTGTTGCCTCTGAGCATCCCCACAGCCTCCAGCCTCTGTGTCACTGGACCTCATGGGCACCACACAGCTGAGAGAGGGGAAGGATGGCTTGAAAGTGTCCTCTACAAGGGTAGGGAGATACTTAATGAAGCTCTGCTAATCAAAGGCTGATGAGCAGAGGTGGAAAGGGGGACGGAGTTGTGTCAGAAAGGGTTGGCTTTGATAGGTGACCCAAGTGCTGGAGATGAAGTTGTGTCAGGCTGCTCTTAGAGCTGGGCAGGAATAAAACAGCATTTGGTGAGTAAGGTCATTTCCTTGAAGCCAGAAGTTTGCACATGAAAGGATGGGTTGTTACGAGTTTCAGAACTTTAAAACGGTAAGAAAAAAAAATGCCAAAATGAGGAATGCGGTCATTTATAGAGAGGCCTTTTCTTCTACAGTTGCAGAAAAATGAGTAAAAAGGAAATAGAAAAATAGAATCAATATTAAACACTGTATCTGGATTGACCCGATACCATCTTCCCCCATGATTTAGTTGGCAGAAGTCATCAGAACAACCCTCTCACATATCCACAGGACAGTACAAGCCCTTTCCCCCATGGAACTACAGAGAAACTCAGCATTTTCCTTCCAACTCTGGTAGTCTGGCAGTTTGTTGAGTCCCTCTCCAGTCCTGAAACACCAGGAGGGAGAACCACGCAAACCCTGGAGCCTCTCATCTGGAGTGGTGATGCCTTTAACCTCAGTATTTTACCCAAGGCCATCTTCAAAGCGAGACACCTTTTTTTTGATTGAAAATGACATTTTCTGCCTTGCTCTGCAGGGCTGTCCTTTGGTTTTCATGCTCTGAACCCCAGGCGGGAGGAGGACACAGTTGTGCTGGGACTTCTTGAGCTGGGACAAGGTAGGGAAATGATTTAATTGTCAAAGCAAGCACAAGCTTCTTAGGTAGAAGAGCATCAGCACAGGCTTCAGCACTTTAGCAGGGCTGTGTGGATTAGATTTTACTTTTGACATTGGTTTGTTGGCTTTTGTCATTTGGGTGGCATCGCTTGCGTGAGAAGGAAGCAATAACTGAACTGTGGCAAGGCCGAGATGGAGGGAGATGTCCTTTAGGAAGTAAGTCCCATGACCAATGGCGATGAGCCACTCCGGGTGCCCCAGCAGTTTGGCACTGAGGTGCCAAAGCCAGTGTGGGAAAGTCTCAGAGGTTCCCATCCTGAGTGGCTGTGGGGAAGGAGGGTTAAGCATCCACCCCTTGCTTAGTGATTCCCCAAGAGTCCGCGGGGAAATGAAAGTGAATTCGGTTTGAGTTCAGGTGCCTGCTGGCTGAGGTAAGCAGCTGGGCTCTCCAGCTCCCAGCAGTGGTGGGGTTTTCATGTGGTTTTAACACAGAACTTTGCTCAGAATATTATTTTTCTCCAGTTGTTAGGACTTTTTGCATGGGATCTGCTTTTCCTTCTTCATGCCTCTCTAGGATACAAATGTAGTTTCTTTTCAGGCTAAAGGCCACCAATGTTCACACGAGGTTTCAGAAACAACCTCTGCCCTCTTGTCTCCTTCTGCCTTTCCTTTCCTCTACATTAGCATCCTACACTGTTTCTCATGGCCACAAAAAGCTAGAAAATACAACTCAAAATTGTGACTCAGAACATACGAATATCTCAAAGCACATCTGATACCACAAATAACTCAGAGGTTTTTTTCAGGGCTGTGTGGGTGTTTGTCTCAACCTCTTGCTACGGACAGCTGTACAGCACTGTATCTCACTGACTTTTTTATTATATATGATATCTCTTCTGTTAATTATTAATTTATATGTATGGTATTTATTTTATACACACAGACATGAACCAGCCTCATTTGGTGAGTCCCAGTGACCCAGACGTGCAAGTGGCAGAGGACAGAGGAGTCCCATGGTAGTAAGTTCGGCTCTGCATGGAAGTGAGGGTTGGTGGTGAGTTGCAGTTGTAGGTCTGGGGTTCTGACAAGAATCCCAGCATTCTGAAAACCCAAGGATAACTATGGTATTGTGTCTTAAATTCACATGACTGGTGGATAAAACCAACCCAGTGGGAACCTTTACCCCCTTGAAGAGAATTGCAAATAATGAACCCATCTCCT
This sequence comes from Todiramphus chloris collaris, assembly GCA_025345505.1. Classification (NCBI taxonomy): domain Eukaryota; kingdom Metazoa; phylum Chordata; class Aves; order Coraciiformes; family Alcedinidae; genus Todiramphus; species Todiramphus chloris. Next base: position 2,913,303 of record JANVCC010000034.1, on the reverse strand, counting down.
GTTCAGGCAAAAATCCTATAGGAAAAGGTTGGCTTTTGGCCTGAATAAAACATGGTTAGATCCTTACTGAGAAAAATTATGGTTGGCATATACCAATGCAAATCTCGTACTTCCTTTTGGCTTAATTAGTGCCATGTGTTAAATAGATAAACCGTATTTCTCTGTGTTAAGCAAAAAATCCTCCTATCAGGCTTACAAAGCCCAAATATTTGTCTGAAAGTTAAAGACAATATTTTTGCATGAATTCAGCTGTTTGAAATGCAACATTTACAGGCTGGAGTAATGTTTTAGTTGGACTCGTATAGCACTGAGCTAAATGAGTAACACAGATTTTGGTTGAGATTCCCATGGCTTCACTTGATTATTCTTTTAGGTTTGGGGAGAACTGTCCCTTGTGGAAGGCTCATTTGTCACTATCAGATACCTCAAGACTTATATTCCAGGATATTGAAAGGATATATGCATAGAAAACTTCTACATCAAGCCATCCTCTTTGAGCTAAACCACGCCTTCCTGAAAGATGTCCAAGTCTTGATTTGCAGCCTTCAAGTGATGGAGAATACATCAGATACCCCAGTACTTGTTCCTACTACTTGATTACCTTCACTCAAACCCACACGCCGTATTTGTAGTTTGAAATTGTGTGGTACCCAAACCTGCTCCTGGCATCTCACCAGTCCTTTCTCTGGTGAAAGAAGAGCCCTTTTCCACCATGTACCACACGTCCCTCCCCCAGGCCATGTCAAGTTGATCCTTAACATCTTTAAGGATGGATCTAGACTGAGCCTCTCTAGACTCTCGCCACAAAACCCGGTTTCTGGAGCTAATGTAATCCTTGTTACTGTTCCTCCAAGAAGGGTTTTGCTAACGCTGTACAGGAAAATAACACAGCCTTTCTTCTGCTGCTTCTATCTACCAGGGTGCATTTGCTGCTTTATTTACGGCGTCACACAGGGTTTGTATTCAGTGGGCTATGTACAATCACTCCTTAGTCCTTGACACAGTCGCCGTTTGGCAGAAGACATTTGCCTGTTGTTTATATTTGATGCGTGTTTCTCCTTGCTGGACATATGACTTTGCATTTGACTCCGCTGTTTGAACAAGCCTTTTTTATCAAACAACCCGCGTCAGGCAGCACAACGCACTCATTACTATTGTTAATTGTTATTCTAGCCACTTTGGGGTCATTGGCACTTTTCACCAGCAGGGATTATATATTTCCCTCCAGGTCAGTGACAAAGACACTGAACAGTACTGAGTGAAGAATAAAATCTCATCAGGAGCCTACTAAAAAAGCCCACTGCATACCAATATTTTACCAATCCTTATTTTCTAAAATGTATCTTGGTAGTGATTTTAAGTCCACTGAATATGGGCCACATTGATAATTTTAGTATTACTTCTCTTAATCAAACTATCACCCAGGGCTAACTACTATGGATTGCAGAAATCTGCTTTATCAGTAGTTGCTCCTATCCACCAAGTACCTGTAGTTTCATTTAAAGATGGTAAATAGTTTCTCTTGTTCCTTGTTAGCAATTGACTTTTTCTTAAGGAACAGGAATTTTTGGAGGTTTGGGTATCTTGGTGCCCAGGAGTACATTTTGCTGGCACTTATGAAATGGAATAACAATGTGGTCATTTGCATCTAGAAAGCCATCATTTTCTAGCCTGCTGCCCATCTCATTATGACCTATGAAAACAAGGTCTGATGTAGAAATACCCCAAGCTGATTTCAATTGGTTTTTGCACTTAGAAACTTATGTCCAGCTTTTAGAAATCCCAAGGATGCTTCTCCAGCTGTAGCATGAGACCTTCAGCATTTACTCTCAAGCTTCAAACCGCCTATCAGACATCAAGGATGGTTTCCTCTCCCTGCACTCCAAGAAGGGATGCTGGAGGAGCTGATCTTTCTACTCTAATTTTATTTGGTGGTCTGCAGTGGATGCTTCACCTTCTGAGGACTGCCCTGTCCCAGGTAAGTTGCTGTCTGTATAGGGATTTCCAGGCATTTTCAGCTTTACCCAAACCATCAGTATTTATGGCATGTCAGACTGCCTTTGACAGAGACTGCCCTTCCTCCATCCCTCCCTCCCTCTTGTCTTGCCTGAACAGACTGTAGCAGTGATTCTTGCATCCCCGTCATTTGGATCATCTCACAGATGCTCGGTAATATCCATCACCTCACACAAATCCTGCCAATCCATTCGACCCGTTAACAGTCTGAAGGCTGTCGATTCTAATATTTCAGCTCATATTCTATTTTCGTTCACTTCTGCCATACCTGGCGTTAGCTGCTCTGCCCTGTCCCTCCCCTCCCTGGTCGGAGAGGATATAAAAGTACTGCAGCACCGCAGGCTCCCAGACCCAACGGGCAAGCACCGGATTACGAACGCTCGCCAGGACCGATCCCGGCGGTCTGTGGGGGCGGGAGGGTGACGAGAGGATCCCAGACGAGGGAATCCCGCTATCTGAAAGGAAAGCGGCACCCAAGGCTGGATGCCAGCCCTGCCCCTGTGCCCGGAGAGGGAGCCGGGGGGGGGACGAGGCCCGGCTCGGCCTCCGCCCGCGGCGCCTTTCAGCACCTCCAGCCGCGGACAGCGCCCGGCCGGGGCGGCCCCGCGGCCGACGATGCCCCGGGAGCGGAGCCACCTCCCCCCGCTCCCCCCCATGCACCCCACCCCCTACACACGCAGCCCCGAGCCCCCCCAGACCCTTTCCCGCCCCGCTGCCGGCACTGACCGAACATCTGGATGTGGCCCTTGGTGATGGGGTTGAAGCTGCCGCAGGCCAGCAGGATAACGTGGGTCTTGGTGGTCTCCGTCATGGTGCCGGCGCGGCCCTGCCCGGCCCTGCCCAGCCCAGCCCTGCCCAGCCCAGCCCGGCCCCAGCCGCTTTTTGTGTCTCGGTGCGGCTGCGGCGGCGGCGGGAGGGAGGCAGGGAGGGAAGGAAGGAAGGAAGGAAGGGGGAGGGAGCGGGGCGGAGGCGGGGCCGCGGCTGCGGGAGCGGGGCCGGGGCCGCCCCCCCCCCATCAGACACAGCCCTGGGGAACGGGAGGGTGGCCGGGAACGAGTCCGCGGTCAGGTGTGGCACGGACACCTACGCACACATACAGGGTCGTGGAACCTAGGTCGGAAGAGACTTTCAAGGTCCTCGAGTCCAACCATCAGCCCAGCGCTGCCAGGGCACCACTAACCCGTGTCCCTCAGCACCACAGCTCCATGGCTTGGAAACCCCTCCAGGGATCATGGGGACTCCACCACTGCCCTGGGCAGCCTGGGACAGGGCTTCACAACCCTTCTGGGAGCCCCTCAATGCCCTTCTTGGAGCAAGGGGCCCAAAACTGAACCCAGGATTTGAGGTGTAGCTTCACCAGGGGAGAATATGTATGTATATATATGTATACAAGTACACATCTGCACATGAACACACACCCACATGCATACATCCATCTCCCCAGGCACAAACCTGACTACTCCATTTGTTGCTGGGATTTGACCTTAAACAGTTGAGAGTGGAATCACAGAATCCCAGCATGGTGGGGGTTGGAAGGGACCTCTGGAGATCATCTGGTCCAACCCCCCTGCTCCAGCAGGGTCACCCAGAGCAGGGGGCCCAGGGTCACAGTGTCCAGGTGGGTTTGGGATCTCTCCAGAGAAGGAGACTCCACAGCCTCTCTGGGCAGCCTGGCACAGGCTCTGACACCCTCACAGGAAAGAAGTTTACCTCCTGTTCAGATGGAACCTCCTGGGTTCCAGTTTGTGCCCATTGCCCCTTGTCCTATCAACTGGGCACCACTGAAAGGTTAAAGTGGCCTGGCCATGGTGGTGAAGAGGTCTGCCCAGTGCTGCCTGCACCTCTTCCTTTGCTTGCTGGGTGCATGCTGGCGTGGGTAAGGGATGTGGTAAATCAGCTGTCACTTAGCAACGCTGCTGGTTTGGGTTTTGGCGCGGGAGTGACGCCTGCCAGGCTGTGCAGTGGCTCACCCAGCCGGAGGGACAGCCTGAGGAAGATGTGCACCCGGAGCCAAGCTCCTGGTAGAGAATGAGGTGCAGGGGGAGTTGCATGTGCAGGGGGGAGGATCTTCATTTCCAACACAAACTGTGTGTGCAGGAGGAGGTTATTTCACCTTCCCCCCACCCCTGCCGTGTTTTTCAACCCAGCCTTTATCTTCTCTTGCTGCTTTCCCTGAACACATGGGTGCGAATTTCCCACCAGTGAAGACAGTGGCCCCAGCCACAGAAGACAGATGCTCCCTGCCAGCCCTCGCTGTGATTGCTGGTCAGTGCTGGAGTGCCCAGAGACCTCCAGCCGATTTGGGCTCCAAACCAAGCCATCTGCCATCTGCAGAGCTGGTACAGCAGGACAGTCAGAGGGCAGAAGGATGATTATCTCGGATTTATCCTCAGAGGAAGGAAATAGGATGGAGAAATGCAGCGACTTGCTTACCCCAACACGGGGAGCTTGTAGCAGCACTGCAAAATCATTGCCTGTGGGACTTGAGGAACGACTGGACCTGGGTCAGCCCACCTGAAACATCGCCTGTTGTTCATGCCAAGGGGATTTCTGCACTCAGATCTCTCCAGCTCTTCGCCATCTGCTCAGCCGGGCCCCATGAGCAGTGGAGCTGTGCAGCAGAAGGTGGGAGGATAGTGCCTGTGTTGTCTGGGGTGAGGGATGAGGGCTCACTGGTCTTCCTGGCACTGCCTTTCACCTTGCCTCTCCCCTTGGGCTTGGGAGGAAGAATGGAAACCTTCCAGCTTAAGGCTTTTAAACTGACAGTTTGCAAAATCCTTAAACCAACCCAAATCTATTGGTGAAAAGGACAATTCCTCCTGGGGTGGGTGGGCAGTGGGGGAGGGCTGCTCTTCAAGGGCAGATGAGCAGGGAGCTGAGTTTAAAAGCATCTCCCAAGCAGAGGATGGAGGGCCTGGAGAGGTTCTTCACATCTCTCCCAGCTCCTTTCCCCACAGGCTGATCCCAGATGGGACCTGAGCTTGGGCATTTTTTCACTGCCTCCTGCTTGTTTCTCTGCTGCTGGACCCAGTGAGCAGAAATCAAACCAAGTCCTTTCACCGTGTTACCCATAGTGGAGTGATTGTGAGGTCCAGCTGAGGAGTCAGAGGGGTTTAAACAAGTCAGGAACCCATCCCAGCACAATTCAGAGCCTGTCCCCACATGTCAGCCCCGTAAGTCTAAGAAATTTTTGTAATGCAACAAGAAAAAAAGCCTTTCCTTGAGAATTAATTAGGGAGTCACTCACTTTGTGGCCCAGCTGGAATAAACCCCCTGGTTCCCACAAAAGGAGGATTTTATTTTATGCCCTTTTTTTAGGTATAAATTGAAAGCATCTAAACAAAACTCAGGTCTGCAAACCCAGCCCCTGGGAAGGGAAGGAAAGGATTTGCAAGCGTAAGGAAGCCAGCTTGGGATGGCAGATTGAGCCAGGCTAGACCAGCCAGGCTGAACCAGTTGATGATGGAGCCGTGGCACTGGATGGTAAGGGGAAGCACAGGGGCAAGGCTCAGGGGTAGCTGCCATGCAGTGAGCGTGGTTGAGCTGGAGGGAGCTGCCAAACCCATGGTGACCAGGTCTGTGGCCAAATGGGATGGGACAGCCTGGCCCAAAGGGAGAAGCTTTCCATTTCCAGTGATCCAAAGCTGGAGCAGATATTCAAATAAGGAAGAAGCAAGACTGAAAAGGCAGTGCAAGGCATGACTTATAACCAAGGTCTGAAAATTCCGGAGTATCCTGGGAAGTGTGGCCAGTGATCAAGCAGTGGCTGCCTGTTCTAGTTCAAGAGTTTTCTCACGATTTGTTTCATCGTGTCCTGGAAGAAGCTGCCAAAGGGCACCCTGGGGTGAAGGGCACTGTGGGCTCCTGGGGATGCGTCAAGGCTGTGCACCTAAAACCCCGCTGCAGTGGCCTCTGCAAACTGATCCCAAGTGCTGCGCAGCGTTTCTAGGACACTGGACTGACTTTTCAAGATCTCTCCTCGGGAAGGTCAGCTCAGTAACAGATTTCTCTCTCGCAGAGAGCTCTCTTCAGCAGCTGAGCACTGGCCACGGGCGCAATTATCTCCGCAGGCATTTCAGTGTCTTTAATTCTGTCTGAGGTTACAGCTCAGCCGTGCAGGAGGGATCGATCTGCCCAGTCACAATCCCAGCTGGGCTATGTGGGATGGGGCTGTGGGGCTCCCCAGGAACGTCTGCTTTCTCTTCCCTTACCAGGAGGGATTTAGCTTTTATTTTGTGTGAAACTGTACTCCTTTCCAAAATGTGCATCACTTACTGAGAATAAAAAGTAAATCTTTTAGATACCTTATGAATTACAAGGATTAGAAGGGATTTCTTTAAGAGATGCAGCCTATTTTACAATTTTTTTCATTGTAAAATAAAGGAATAATGAAGACTTGACAAACGTCTGTACAGTCAAAATTCCTGCAGTGTGGTGGATAGGCTATATTTGGAGAAATGAGGTGCTAATTAGGGTAAGATGAGGCTTTCCTTGCTAACAATTAAAAATCTAAGTAGTATAATCTGGGCTAACAACAAAGACATTTTAATCACGGTAATATGATTACTGAGGGGGATGAATACAGGGCAAAATGAAGATTGTTTAGGTATCTTCATCCTTTGTTTCTTCCTTCAAGTCCTTCAGTTGCATTGGAATGCTGATTTCCCACATTCACAACATTTGGATTGAAATAAAACTTGCAGAGAACCTGGTGTTTTACCATTCAGTTGCTGAGCTGCACTCTCATCTTTCCTTTATCCCAGGTCTTCACTCTGGGTGGCAGGAAAAGATGATGTCTCAAAGACCTAAAAGCCAGGGTTTGGCACTGAGAGGATGGTCCAGCAGCCACATCTGTACTTCAAAACAGACCGAGTTTACGCACACAAAAGGGAAACCTTGGGCTCTGCACTGCTCACGAGATATTCCCGGACAATTAAAGATGTGAGTGTTAATGAAGAAGGATGGGAGCAGGCTCCAGTTGGTCCTCCTCTCCATTCTTGTCTTAAATGACCTTGAGGGAACCTCTACTGTTCCTCTGACTATCCGGTAAGTGGGGGGATGATCACTTGCTCTCCTCTTAGAGCAGGCTAGATAAGTGTTTTGAGGATAAACATGTCCCAGGCCTGTGAAATGCTGAGCTTCTGTGGTAACAGAGGTTGTCTAAGGATGTAAAAACAGATTCACATTTGGGATTATGAGATTTTTTTTTCCCCCTGGAGAGCAGAGCACCTTCACTCCTGGGCATTTTGGCTGCATTTTTGGCCAAGGGCCAGGGCTATTCACTGGGTTCACAGTGTCTCCAGTCTCTCCTCCTCATCTGGGGATCAAATCCTCCCCGATGCTCTGTGATTAATAAAATGCTAGGTCACAGTTATTGACCCATTAACGACAAAAACTGGAATATGTGTTGACCTCTGTAAGAAATCTTCTTCTTTGAAGATAAGACTTTTATGGGACATCTCTTGTAACAAAACTAAGGAGAGATTGACTTGTGGCTCCCCCTAAAATGGGAGGAAACTAGCCCTCTTGCCGTGTGCACCAAAAGGCTTGCAGTACAATTTCAGAAGGGATGGAGCCGCACAATCAGCAGCAACACCAAGTCCTCAAAAACACCGTATGGGAGAAACTGAGGCCAAATCCAGAGGCAGGGAGTTGTGGAAGAGCTCTTTGAGAGGCAAGAAGAGCGGGCAGGAGAGGGAGACTCACAGTCCTAATAGATCTGTTCCAACAATGTAGAAACTCTGAGGGAAGTGAAAGACTCAGCAACTCAAACCATGTGCAGGGTCTGACATCCTTTGCTTCTGTGGCAGAACAGCAAAGCGTGCCACCCCCTCCCTGGCCTACACACCCCCAAATCAAGCTTCTGCTTTCGAATTTCCCTTCTTCTATCCACGTGCAAATAGAGAGGGCAGAGCGAGGCAGCCCTGGAAAGTCTGATTTGCACAGACCCTACCCGTCCAGCTCAGAGGTGCACTCACAGATGCAGAGAAGAGCCTGCACTCCAGTGACTGTCTGAGGTCCAGCATGATGCCAAAGTGGACTGTAAAATAAAGAATCATCTTTTATTTTAAACAATGACAGTGCAGGTTAACATGAGTTTTATTTCAAGTGTTTCATTTTAAGCAATAACTTTGCTGCCAGGAGGGCAGGAAGCAGAGGATGTGCCAGGGTGCTCCCTTGTAGTTTGGTGGCTACCTGATAGGCTGTACGATGTCGTTCTGCCTGGGAGGAAGCCTCTCACAGGGGATCCTCTCCAGGAAAAAAACCCCAACAAACAAACAAAAAAAGCAGGAAAAGGTGGAAAAGCAACAGTTTGTTTGGCCAAGGGTAAAGAAGGGAGGGTAGTTCCCTGGAATGGTCCCTGGGGGAAGAGCGATGGAAAAAACTAGCAGGAAAATCCCAGGCCAGCTCTGTGGGAGGCAGGGAGGTTCATGGGGAGCCTGTGTTCCTGTAAGATTTTGGTTTTTGCTGCTTACTGCAATGTAAACTGTTCTCACGGCACTGCTGCGCTGCTGTGGGATACTGCAAACGTGGGACTGGAGGAGAATCTGGCTACAGAGGGGCTGGAAGTGAGAACCTGGTGGAAGGGGAAGTGGCACCAGCTCAAGATGCTTCTGCTTTCAAAACATGAGTTATTCAACTGCCCCATCAGGAAAAGTGGTGGATGGGAAGACATGTGAAGCATAGAGGCAAGCTCGAGGTATCTGTGCAATAGTAGGTGCTGCCTGGGGGACTTCTTCCATGGGGAGCTCTAATGTCTTTCCCATGAAGACAGGCTGGGAGAGTTGGGGTTGTTCAGCCTGCAGAAGAGAAGGCTCTGGGGAGACCTTATTGTGGCCTTTCAGTGTTTCAAGGGGCCTGGCAGAGATGGGGACAGACTTTTTATCAGGGCCTGTTGTGACAGGACAAGGGGTGATGGTTTTAAACTAAAAGAGGATGTTTAGACTGGAGGGAAGGAAGAAATGTTTTACAGCGAGGGTGGTGAGAGCCTGGCCCAGGCTGCCCAGAGAGGTGGTGGCTGCCCCATCCCTGGCACCATCCCAGGGGAGGTTGGCCAGGGCTCTGAGCACCCTGCTCTAGTTGCAGATGTTCCTGCTCCCTGCAGGGGAATTGGACTGGATGGCCATTAATGGTCCCTTCCAACCCAAACCATTCTATGATACTGATCATGCCAGCTCAGGAAGCCAGGGGATGAGGCTCCAGATCCCACTGGCAATGTGAAGGGTCCAGGGGGAGTCTTGGGCAACGTGCCATGAGAAATGCAGCTTAGAAGAGCTGCACTTGTGCATTTATATGGGAGATACAATCTCAGAGTCCCTGTAGCAGCTCTGCAGGCTCAATCTATCTGGTTTAGCCCAGGACAGGCTCCGGGCAGGCAGCAGCAGTCCCAGTTTGCCCAGTGCTGAACCAGTTTTCTCCAGCTCTGCAGCCAAGCGCCTGCAGGAATGGAGGCAGAGCCCTGAGTCCTGCTGCGGTGCCTGCCCGAGGGATTTGACGGGAGGTTTAGCAGCCCTGGCTTGCTGCCCAACTCTGATTGCACTGAAACCAGGAAACCAATTCTGCAGCCGTGAGAGGCTTCTGTTCAAACATGTGGGGCTCTAAAAATCATTTCCCTAAACATGTTCTCGTTTCAACCTGAAAAAAAAAAAAAAAGCGAGGGATTTATTTTTGAAACTCGATCTTTCATTTTGTCCTTGAGGTCACTTACGTGCTCAAATAACACAGTTTGCATTAGCCAGTGTTCCTAGTGCTCATCCGATCCCAAATTGTCATCTGCCTCTTTGCTTCAGGCTGGCCCACTTGGCCGAATGGCCACTGAAGGCAGTGGGGTTTTTCCTGCCCCAGAAGACAGGTCTGAGCACAAAACAAGTCCCAGTGCAGGAAGAGGCACTGTAGGGAGTGTACATATGTAGATGTGACAGACTGCTGTACTGAGGTGTGAGGTTCCTGCCTAAGGTCCCTGCTCCACACTGAGACCTGCTGCCTACAGTGCCGACTCTGGGGCTGCGGGCTGCGTGTCCCAGGGTGTGGGGCCTGCTCTGTGTCTGAGCTTGCTGCCTCCCAGGTTCTGGGGCTGGTGCTGCCAGCGATTCTGGGTAATGGAGGGGACCAGAGATGAGGGCCATTCAGGACATTTTGGGGTGACACTCAGGACCAGACACCTGAGCAGGCAAACCCTGGGAATGCTTCGTCATGGGCAAGCAAGCAGACAGGATATCACAGAATCATAGAACCATTGTGGTTGGAAGAGACCTTTTTAGATCATCGAGTCCAACTGTTAACCCAGCACTGCCAGGTCAGCACTAACCCATGTCCCTCAGCACCACATCTCCACAGCTTTGAAACCCCTCCAGGGATGGGGACTCCACCACTGCCCTGGGCAGCCTGGGCCAGGCCTGCACAACCCTTTCCATGAAGAAATTATTCCTCATGTACAAACTAAACCTCCCCTGGGGCAACTTGAGGCTATTTCCTCTTGTCCTGTTGCTTGTTCCTTGGGAGAAGAGACCAATCCCACCTGGCTCCAACCTCCCTTCAGGGAGTTGTGGAGAGTGCAAAGGTCTCTCCTGAGCTGTCTTCTCTTCAGGCTGAACAACCCCAGGTCCCTCAGCTGCTCCTCACCAGACTCATGCTCCAGCCCCTTCCCCAGCTCCGTTGCCCTTCTCTGGCCACGCTCCAGCCCCTCAATGTCCTGCTGGGAGTGAGGGGTCCAGAATTGGACCCAGGATTCAATGTGTGATCCCCCCCGCACCCAGTCCAGGGGGACGATCCCTGCCCTAGTCCTGCTGGCCACACTGGTGCCAATACAAGCCACGGCAGCTTGCTTTCTCTGGGAATTCCAGGAAACCAGCATTTTTCCCTCCCAAACCTCCTCTGCCAGGAAGACTTGAGGCTGCCACCGCCACGCCGCCCCTGACAGACAGCGCCTCCCCGCCCAGCGCTCCCCGAGCTCTGTGAAGGGCGATCTGACAAACCGCGGTGCGGCTGCCAGGGGCCCGGGGCGGGAGAGGCCCGTTCAAGGCTCGGCTGCAGGCCCAGGCCCAGGCCCAGGCCCGGGCCCGGCCCCGTCGGGCGGGAAGGCGCCGCGGTTGCCGTGACGACGGCCCGCTGCCCCCTCGGTTGCTATGGCAGCGGGCGAGCCAATCAGCGGGCGCCGCCGGGGGTCGGCGGGGGGTGGGGGGGACGGGTTTGCCGGTGGCGCCGCCGGAAGTGCCGGCGGGGGCGGGGCCGGGCCCGGAAGCGCGGCCGGCGCGGCGGGAGGGTCAGGGCGCCTCAGCGGGGTGGAGGGAGGGCGAGCGAGGGAACTGTGCGGCGGCTGCCGGGCTCTGCCGGGCCCGCTGAGGTTTCTGCGAGCGGCGTCTGCCGCGGGCCGGCGGGGGCGCGGGCGGCCTCTGCCCGGCCGGAGCGCAGAGCGGGGCCACCCCCGCCCCTTCCTTCCTGCCGCCCCTCCCCCGCGGCGGCAGGCCCTGCACGGGAAGATGGCGGCGGCGGCCGGAGGCGGCAGTGGCAGCAGCGGCAGCAGCAGCGGCAGCAGCAGCAGCAGCGGCGGCGGCGCGGGGGCGGCGGGCCGGCCCGGGCTGTGAGAGCCGCGGCGGGACGGGGCGGCGAGCAGCGGAGGATGAGCCTGCTGTGCGCGCAGTATCTCCGGTGAGAACCCGGCGGGAGGCGGGCGGGAGCGGGAGGTCGCCGGCTGCTCTGAGGCGAGGCCGTGGCTCAGCGGCCCTGGAGGCGGCGGGGAGCGACAGGACGTGATCCCCATAGGCGTGAGAAGGCCTCACAGCGGTAGCGAGGAGCTCGGGACTGTGCGGGGGAGGTGACCGGGGGGCCGGGGGGGGGTGTGGGACTCGGCCGCCACGTTACCGAGCCCCGCACCGCTGGTAGAGAGCGGGGACCGAGGCGGGACGGAGCCGGGGACCCGCAGGAGAGCGGCCCGGGGCTGCTGCTTTGCTGAGGGAGGCCCGACGAGGCGAGGGCTCCCCAGCAAGGTCAAGCCGGTGCCTTGAAGCCTCGAGGAAGGCAGGGAAGACCCACCGGCTTCCCTGACGGGATCCTCCAGCTCCTTTCAAGTCGGTGCCGTGATAACCTGCCGCTGCGGAGCCACTGACCCCGGGGGTGAAGCAAAACCTGTGCCCGCAGCCCTGTGAGGTGCTGTGGGAGAACGGGAATAGCTGGAGTTGTGCCCCAGCCCTTGCCACTCAGCCCGCGGCCTGCTGGAAGTCCTCTGCCCTGGCATATGCAGTCGATCGGGTTTGGGGACTGTCAGCAAAGGGTTTGGCAGAGAAGCGAGTCTGCCCGGGCTGGGCTTTTTTTGAAACGCTTCGCTGAAGGGAAGCGTTGTGGAGTCCCTGAAGTCGAGAGCCCCTGATGCTGCCCGTTGATAGGAGCAGAACGTGATAGGGTTTTGAGTGAACTTATCTCCTGGGTGTGGAATGCTCTTTCCCTAGTGATTTTGGAAAGGAGAGTTGCGAGGTGCAAATGGCTTTTCAGTAGCTGTGAAACGCTAAATATTGTGTGGTTCATGACGTGTTGCCTGCCCCCCCCCCCCCCCCCCCCCCCAGCCCTTCCCGAGCACCTCATGGGAAAGGTGTAGCTATGCCAGAAGGGCGTGCGCACTCTTTCTGAGGAGTTCAGGGCTTGAGAAGGATTTCTAAGGGGTGAATTTAAGGAGGTTTTTGCATTTCCAAGAGACTTTCTATCCAGGGTTCTGAAACACTTGAGCTGTCTCCCCTTACTGATTCTTCAAATCCTCCTCTTCCTCCTTGTCTTGGTTCTCTGTCTGCCTCTGCCTCCTTCTGGTAGTCCAGACCCTGTCTCAATTATCTGCTCAAAAAACCAAAAAAGGAATTTTTTTCTCTAATAGCAAGTTTGAACCTTTTTCTCCTCCAGGCTTCTAACCTATGTTGTCTTCAACACTTCTTTGTTCTTTCTTTCCCATTCTTAAATGCCTTAGTACTAGCTCTCATCTGCTAGTAAAAGCCTTGCTTTTATATTTTACAATATATCTTAATAATATTGCATCCTGTCCCTCCCCGTGACCACCAGCAGGCTGCCCTGCGTCGTTACGAGGCAGTACTGCTAAAGCCACGCTCGTCCTGCCCCAGTCACCTTCCTGCACCACAAGACTCTTCCGTAGCGTTCTGTATTCTGCTGCCCCAAGCTGGGGATCCAGCAAGTATGTGGACAGCCATCATCTACTTCTCCTGGCCTTGTTGTTCCAACACTGTAGCTCATCCTGAGCTTTTGTCATGGTTTCCTGGCTGTTTTGTCTGCATTGTGCCTGGTACAAGGGGATTGAAGCATCTGGGTGCTAATTATTACAAGTAGCGACTCTTTGTCACCAAAAACTTTATCTCCTAAAAATACCCAACAGGACAGTCCCCCTCCCAAACTTTCCAAGGACTTTGTGGTCAGTAATCTTCACCTTCTTTCTCTGAAAAGCATTTGAGTTTGTTCCTCTGCGTAGAAGGGAAGCTTTGGGACAGTTTCCCTAAAAGCTTTTTACATTTTGGCCCCAAGTGTATATTTAAATAGTTTGATTTGCACAGGGCAGAAATTGAGTTCCGGTTTACTGCAGCCCAGGCTCATACAGAGAACTGGGAGTAGAGCCTCCAGCTCTCAGAGCCTGTTCTGTTAGTCCTCTCCTAAAGGAGGAGGGCATCATCCTCCTTACTTCAGCATCACAAGCTCAATCTGAGTGTACTGATGAAGGAATAAATAGACAAAAGTATCAGCGATATGAGAGGGCAACTTAACAAAACATTGTGCCAAGTGAAGATGTGGAGCAATTAGTCTCTGCTCGTCTTCATTGTCTTTTAAGATGATGAGGGAGGAGGGACAGAAGGGCTTCTGTGGGAAATCTTTCTCTATGTATTTGAAGTTTAGACAGAAGAGCTGAATTTCTAAGGTGACCACGTAATGCTTGAATAACTAGTGAAATAATGACTCTGCAAGAATCGAGACGCTGAAAAAATGAGCAGGGAAGAGAGGGCTTCTAGCTGGACTGCCTTAACTCCTCAACTACCAGCCTCTTGCTCTCTGTGTAAATGTACATGAATCAACTCTCTTAAAATGCTGTCCTTCAAAGACTCTGCCACTTCAGTGACAGCGCAAGAATCGAGAGACGCCCAAGACTCCAACAGAAGTCTCCCAGAAAGAACAAAGAAGGTCAGACTTCATAACCCAGTCTGTTAAAAATGGGGGGAAGAGTCCATTTTTAAGCCATCTTCCTATGTTTTAAGAAAGCGTTGGGATTTTTTGCTTTCCTAGTTTTATCCTTTTCAAGGTCACCTTTCAAGAGTACTGGAGTGTATTATGTCCCGTCTGGTTTCTTAGATACTTCTCTCGGTCACTGTTTGAGTCCCTTCTCAAAGGTTTGCAGTACATCTGGTCAGGTGAGTAGACCTTTCAGAAGGTTTTCGCAGAGAGGTCTGAGGAAAAAGAGGCACAGTTCACACCTCTCTGTTCATGTGAACGTGTCTCATCTGGCTAAAAATCTGTACCCAGACCATTTGTGCTGCTTTGGGAGTCTACAAGTACTACTCCCCATAAATCAAATTAATCTCCTGGGGCAGTCATCTTACAGTAGACATTTCACACGTCCTGTTAGGTACAGAAGAAGTCACTTGTAAGCAAAACATCACTACAGACAGGATTTCTAACATCACACCACAGAAACTTCTGAGTGCACCCTTTTCAGAAGGCAGCATCGAGCTTTCTCCCGCATTTGTTCACTCTGAGGAACCGATCTTCGTTGCCGGTTTTGCATGTTGATGTTCAGAGCGTAGCTCACTTGGATTCAGAAGCTTGGCAGTTTGAGGTACGACTGTCCCCATTGCGTTTCGCAGCCATGTGAACTCTAGTTACTAGTTAAATGTGGCATTACCCTGGTAAATTGTGGGGTTTAGCACTCTGTAAACACAGAATAAAAAGCGCTTGAATTACAGGGCTTGAACACTGCTTAGAAATTCTAGTGCTGACAAACCAGTAGGTAGTTTCCTGTAGTCTTATGATGAGGCTATAACCAACTTCATTAAAGGTTTGACTACTTTAATAATTTAAATTGCGGCTCTCTTTTCAAAGACTCATCAGGAGCTCCATTAACTTCTGCATCTGCTCTGTCTCTTCATGGTTGCTCCTTTGCTGTCTGCCAGCCCGTGACACACCTCTTGCAGGGTTTCTTCCCTGTTACTGGAGGAGGGTAAAGTGGAGGTGATTTAGTGCTGCAGTCTGTGCCTGTGAGCATGTTCTGGTACCGATTCCCGATCAGGATGAGGTAGATGTGGTGTTTGTCAGCGCTGGAAAGGCACAAACCACAAGACTGTTTGAAAGCCAGAAGGAGTCTTATTGAGACAGAGTCAATTATTTAATTATCTTGAGAGTATATGGAGGAAAAACTTAGTAAATGTGGTTTTTTTAATAGAGAATCTTGTGTGTCCACAACGTGCTTCCTGGAGCTCGGAGGAGCACAAAGTAACTTGGGCTGGAAGGGACCTCAGGAGGTCCCCGTTCATCCTCCTGCTCAAAGCAGGTCTGTGGCCAGACCAGGTTGCCCAGGAGCTTGATCCACTCAGGTCTTGAAAACCTCTAAGGATGGAGACAGCTCAGCCTTTTGGGGCAGCCTGTGCTGCTCCTTGACCGTCCTTGTGGTGGAAAAGATTTATCTTTACATCTGACCTGAATGTCTCATATTTTAAAAAAGATTGTCTCTCTCCATGCCACTACAGAGATCCTTGCTCCATCTTCTCAATCCTCTGCCTGCAGGCACGTGGCTGCTGTGGGTGCCCTGAAGCCTCCCCTGCCCCAGGCTGACCAAGCTCCCTTTCCACAGCCTCTCCTCTAACCTCGAATGCCAGGGCTCCAGCCCTGACTGCCCTGGGGGCCTCTGCTGACCTCGCTCCAGTTGATCCACATCTTTCTTGATTTGTCTTGATATCTGAACAAGGCCAGTCAGTCTTGGAAAGTATTCCCTCCAGCTTTTTTTTTTTTGTATGTTCTGAGATAATTAATGCTGCTTTCATACATTGTTTACCCTTGAATTTTAAACAGGGGAGGAGTAGTGGAGAGATCAAATACTGCATTGCTCTTTCAGGAGGCACCTCATAGCACAGTGGTTTTTTTGGGGGAACATAAAGGGAAACTATCCCTTCCTTTTTTTTTCCTCTCCCCTTCATACAAGGTATTTCTAGCATTTGATAACTAGAATTCCTGCCAATATTTAGTATGAGCAACACTTCTTATTCTTCTGTAAGTGTGAGGGTAATGGTTTAAAAAGGCAAATAAGATTGATAGTGATTACTACTTACTACTGATCAACAAGCTTTTTGTGGTGACCTATGAAGTAAAAAGAATTATAGTAAAAAAAAAACGTTTAAGCAATTCCTCTGAGCTTTCTGCTGAAGGAAATAAATCTTGCTGAGAGCCCCGAGATACGTGCCATACCCCTCAGGTCTCTGGGCAGTTAGTACTTGTTCCCTTCTTCATGTCATGGAGATTTGGACTATTGAGGATCCCCCTGCCACCCAGGCTGGGGGTGCTATCATAGCTCTGAAGCCTTTTTCCAAGCCTAGATTCAGAAGGAAACAAGACTTGTACAAATGTCCTCTTCTCTTCTCTTCTCTTCTCTTCTCTTCTCTTCTCCTCTTCTTTCTTCTCTTTCTCAAATGGTTTTAACAAATTTTAGCTGTCTTCTACAGAAGGATAGACGTTTCAGAGTTGATTCTTCCCACTGATTCTATGGTAGGTAGTTAGCTGGTCAGAAGAGCGATCCAAATGAGTGTTCCTGTTGAGAGAGAAGCATGCAGAGCTCCTCTGGTGTAACTCAGCACACGCAGAGCTTCAAGTCAGCCCTGGAGCCTGCTTTTCTGCACATGGATGTTGTGATTTCACTCCAGCCGGCCACTAAGCCCCCTGCAGCTGCTTGCTCACTCTCCCCCGGTGGGATAGGGCAGAGAATTGGAAGGGTTGAGATAAAGGTTTAACAGGTAAAGCAAAAGCCACAAGCAAAGCAAACAAAATCATTCACCACTTAATGCACTTTGGGCGCATGAAGAAGAGTGTGGTCAGCAGGTGGAAGGAGGTTCTCCTCCGCCTCTACTCTGGCCTAGTGGGGCCACCTCTGGAGTATGGGGTCCAGTTCTGGGCTCTCCAGTTCAAGAGAGACAGGGAACTACTGGAGAGAGTCCAGCACAGGCTACAGAGATGCTGAGGGGCTAGAGCATCTCTGTGCTGAGGAAAGGCTGAGAGCCCTGGGGCTGGTTAGCTGGAGAAGAGAAGCCTGAGAAGGGATCTCATAAATGCTGATCAATAGCTAAAGGACGGGGGTCAAGAGAATGGGGCCAGACTCTTCAGTGATGCCCAGTGATAGAACAAGGGGCAGTGGGCACAAACTGGAACCCAGGAGGTTCCATCTGAATAGGGGGAGAAAATTCTTTGCTGTGAGGGTGGCAGAGCCTGGCCCAGGCTGCCCAGAATGGCTGTGGAGTCTCCTCCTCTGGAGAGATCCCAAACCCACCTGGAGACTGTGATCCTGGGCCCCCTGCTCTGGGTGACCCTGCTGGAGCAGGGGGGTTGGACCAGATGATCTCCAGATGACCCTTCCAGTCCGGGATTCCCACTGGCATCTGTTCAGCCATCTCTGGGAAAGCTCTGTCATGCGTAATGGTGATCTGGGAAATGCCATCACTCTGAATGTCCCCTTGCTTCCTACTTCTCCCAGCTTTATATGCTGAGCATGACATCATATGGTCTGGAATATCCCTTGGGTCAGCTGTCCCAGCTGTGTCCCCTCCCATCTCCTTGTGCACCTCCAGCTTCCTTGCTGGTGGCATGTGGTGAGGAGCAGAAAAGGCCTTGACTCTGTGTACACATTGCTCAGCGATGCCAAAAACATCCCTGTGTGACCAACACTTTTGCCAGCACAAATCCAAACCACGGCCCCTGTGAAGATTACCCCAGCCCAAACCAGCACGCTGGAGTTGGAGTTTCCTCCTCTCTACAGAATTGGAGTGCAGTTGGTGCAGTGTGTGAAGAGTGCGTATATTCACGACCTTAATAGCAAGGATTTGATCACACAGCTGGTGGTGGGCATGATTTTCTGCTGGAGGGACCGTTGGGAAGGTGACGATGTCTGAACCTGTGCCAGAGGGAAGAGGGCTGCAAAAATCCACAGATGTGACCCTTCTTGCTTGACAAAAGCTTGGCCTCGTGCACCAAGGGTGTGTTTTAAACTTGAGCTGCTCCTGACAGTCTTGTCCCACTCTCCCTCTCACCCTGATTTGATGGCGTAAGTTTATGGGCAGGTCTTGTGGGGAACTACGCTGGGTTAAAACTGCTTTCGTTTGATTGTTGGGTGTTTTGGGTTTCTTTTGCCTATGGAGTTTAGCCTGAGTTGGTTTCCTGTGCCTGTTCATGGGGTAACCACACATGTGCTGACAGAAGGGGTGAGGCTGTGCACGACAGGAACGAGGCACTAACAGCAAGGGCAGGGTGGGACCACTTCTGGTGATAGCTCTCGTTATCCTTCCAGTGCTCGCTGACCCGAAGCCCTAGGAAATAATGCCCCGTTTCCTCAAATATAGCTGTAGCTATAGGTAGAATGTATATAATCTAAATAAGAATGGAGCAGGTACAACCATCACAAATGGTACCTCTGCAGGCTGGACTGAGAGTTTCCCTTTCTCCCCACCCTTGCTGCAGCACACAGTTTATTGCAGACTCCGTCACTGCGCTTTCTTTGTGCTGTGCTTTGAGGTTACTTGCAAAACGGTGTTCCAGTGACCTAGAAGTGCAGGTTGGTGTAAGTAAAGTTACAGCTGGCTCGGTTTATTTATTTAGTTATTTTGACAGCAGGGATGATTCCTGTAGCAGTGAGTTCCTGTTCTAACCTGTGTATTCCTGCGTGGTTTGATCTTTATTGAAAAGGAGAAGGTTCTGTTGTGGCAGCAAAATGGGGTGATGCTTATCTGAAGTTTTGAGCTGCAGGGAGGCATTTTCAGAAGGCTGTCTCCTTTTCTGAATATAGGGGTTGGAAGGGTATTGCTTGTGGTTTTTTTTCTGGGTTTCCTCATGTTGGTGAGTGGTAAGATTTGTTTGATGAATGCTTAGCTATTTTATTTAAATACTCAATGTAAAGCATGCATGATATTCAAGCTACTCGTAACATTCGCTCCTTCTGTCCTAAGAGTTTATCTTCCACGTAGCAGTTTCATGACAGGTAACCCCAGTCTGCTCCAGTGAGATGGCTTTTGCCTCCACTTAAGCCAATCTAGGCATTGTATCACTAACCTCAAGCAACTTAAAGCTTTTTGTACATCAATCTGTATGGAATGTGAAGCTGCCTTGCTTTTCAATTTGCCAGGTTAGCTACAGCACGCATTTCTGCACGTCTTGGAGCTTCCCACTTGAGAAGAAAAGGCTGGCTGCAGCCTCTGCTCACGATTGCTTGGGTTGATGGGAGAAGACAGTAACTTGATGGATAGATGCTTTGGCATCTTCCCTGCCCTCTCAGCCAGAAAAAAATCAGTATGGAAGAGGAGTAATTGCAGATCGAGTGCATGAGGAGGGAGGAGAAGATAATTGGCTCTAGTGTCTGATTTTGTTGGATGAGGAGCTGCTGTGGGTTGTAGAGTCTTAAGGGTCCTTCATCACTGCCATTGGATCTTCACAAGAGCAGCAGAAGTCCACTAGTAGGAGCAGACTTCTCAGAGTAAGGAATGGGGTGGAAGAGCAGTTAAGGAATGGGGGGAAGAGCAGTTAAGGAATGCAGCTCTAACATATAAGGAGTCTACGTGGGAGGACGTGAGTTACTGCTTTTGTTACATTGAACTTGAGGCTTGTCCTCATCTCGCTTGATAACTGCACAGCTGCTGTCAGGCAGGAGGGGAATAAACCCACAGCTTTGGTTCCTTCAAATGGTTAGCAGAATTGTATACTTTGGTCCTGCACTTTAGAATGTATTACTAGGGAGGTCCTGGATTGCAGGGCTTTGGTAAAGCCCAAGTTTTCCTGTGCTCAGGGAGGGCTATGGCATCTTAACTCTTCATTCCCCCAACTCGGTGTTTGTTGTGCAGGGACACAAGGAGCAGTGGGGCTGACTCGTGGGCTGTGGTTTCTCCCTGACTCATCCAGGAGGGAGGGCAGATGGCTGTTTCTTTTGACGCAGCTCACGCTGTTGCGCGCGGTGGCTTGTAGAATGTAGCTTTACAGTTGTACTGGTTTCATCACCAGCTTCCACTTGAGCAGCCATCCTCTGAGTCCTGCCTTTGGGCTACCTTTCTAGACTTGTCTGGCCCCTGCTTTGCTTCCCATTTGAATTTAAGAAGAGCTTCTGATCATAAGGTTGGGGGCTTCCTAGACAAGCAGATGAGGGGGAAATGGCTTAAGCAGCATTTGGATATTGCGTATTTCAATTCCTCTGAGTTAAATCAGCAGCTTCCCGTTCAGATCCATGTAGCACTGTGGGTTAGAGTGGAATAAGAGCTTTTTGAGTAACGCTAGGCCTGCTTTCTCTTCTTTCTGTATTCCAGTAGGACTTTTCTTGTATTATTCACACCGGCTTCTGCACTCAAGGGATTATCATAAGGAACCAGAAAGTTGAGAAGTCTCTTGGGATTGTTAAACAGCCGTGGGCGACAGACTGAATTTCACTGATGGGACTCAGATCAGAGATACCCTTGAGGTACTTAGGAGTCCTGCTAGAGTTAATTTTCCTTTCCACCTTTAGGGAAAAGAAATGTCATTTTTCTGAAAGTACTTATATCTCTAATACATCATCAGTCTATTCCTCCTGTTTTAATTTCATTGTCTGTGGTCTTGGAAGTATCCTCTAGTGTTCAGCCTTATTGAACAGCTTTCTGCTTCATTTAATATTGGTATGTGTAAGCTAATTTTATTTTTTTTCCCCCCCTCCCTCCTTTCCACCCTCTGAAGCATTGTCTGTTTTGAGTCGTGGGCCCTGCTTGTCATATGGCTGAATTATCTCAGAGCTGCTCTCTAGCTGTTGAGAAGTGAGAAAATAATCCTGAATATGTATTTCCAGTGAAACCTTGAGGATTGATTCTGCCAAATGAACTTAGGGAAGACTACTTGAATCACTTGAACCTTAGGCAGAGATTAGACTTCTTGTTTGGATGCAGTAAAACGGACCTTTTGGGCATCAAGAGTCTTTAGTCAAGGATGACTTGGTGCTTTGATTTAATGAGGCCTTGATAGTTGTTCCTGTTTGATCAGGCTACAGCACAGGGCAGTTTGTTTGGAGCCAGCCTGTTTTAGGGCCCCCTGGACACCCTAGTGGTCTGTGCTGTTATTTATCACAGTTTGACTTCCCTACAGGTGTTGTCAGGAGTGGAATTTTGATAAATCCATTGGGGAGAGCACTTTTTCCCCCTTTATTTTCTGATAATCCTGTAAATTCCACTACTGTATTTTCTGTTGCAATGAAAGTCTCCCAGTGTTCGCCTTGCCGTGGTTTGAAGAAAGCACGTGGATATCACTATGTGTCAAACAGCTGCAACTGTGTGATAATCTTTTTTTAAACTAGGGTTTCCTATAGCCAGCAAGGAACCTGTGACAGACCCCAGATCCTTCTGGAGTCAGTCCTGGGTTTGGCAGTACCTTTGAGCCTTCGTGCTCTTCGTTTGAGCTACACTCCAGCCATTAAGGAGGGTTCTTGAGGGTAGTTTTTTCCAGAGTAGCTAAAAACTAACTGAAAATAGAAATGCCGAGCATCTGCACTTCTGCACAGATGAAGAAGGGAAGAAAGGAGGATGGGGTAAGACTTCTGTCCATTGAATAGATGCTAGTTGAATAGGGTCCAAAGGATTTAAGCCACATTTTTTTAATATTAAAGAAAAGCCCCAAAACCTCCAAGGGTGTATAAACCCACAAAAACTACAGCACCTTGTAGAGCTTTAAAATACAGCTGCAGTTACCAGTAAAATAGAGGAGATGTTTCAGTATGAAGCAAAAGGTGAGATTTCTATGTATGGGTTAATGACAAATTAAATGATTAAAAGAGGCAGAGTAAATTTGCAATAAAAATCAAGAAGGGGTTTCAATTTGTTTTAACACCATCAATATGTCTAAAGTTAAATGTCTATGTGAAATCTTTAGCTAGAAAATAAGTGATAAACTGCTTAATGTGCATTGTCAACGTTGATTTGAATTAATATAGGAGCATGTCACATAGATTATGTTAGGGCATGAACTTCTGGCAGTTTTTCCAGCCAGTTTGAACATTCTTGTACCTATTTAATTTTAGAGGTTTGTTTGGAGGAGTTACTGGGGCTGGGGGCAGAGGCAGTTGTAGGGGATTATGGTTTGCCTGGGTGTGCAGACCAGCTTCAGCTGAAGTCCTCATTTCCTCCTGGGTTTGGTGTCAGAGACTAAAATAACCTCTAAAGCTTGATACTCTCTGGAAAGATACTCTCCAGTACTTCTTTCTAATGAAGATGTCAAATGCTCACTGATGCTGTTCATGCAACCACAGACTTTTTTGGTAGCTTCTATTATAGATGGCTAGGGAGAAATGAGCACTCAAAAAGGTCTACCTGTCACATTACATGATGCAGTCAGAATTTTGGGATACTCTTTCAAAATCAGGTAAAATTCTGTACGCTTTCTACCGAAGATAAAAAATATGTTTATATAAAACCCCCTGATTCTGCTAATTCCTCAAATAATTATTAGAGGACTACAAAACTAGAAACTGCTATGCTGGAGTGTTAAGTGACATGGCCCAAGAGTGTCTCATCTTTAAGAATGACAGATCAGAAAGACATGAAAATCTTTGGGTCATTGAGGACTCAGCTGCGGGAAAGTTTATTTGTATGCTTGACAAATGCTGTTGAACGTAGAGATTGCAGATCGTGGGGCTGGAGCAGCACGACTGTCGTAGTTTCCACGCTTTATTGTCCAATGCTGAAGTGCAGTGCCAAAATTATTCTGGTTTAAAATTTGTTTTGGACGTGCTGGCGCACCGTGGAAAACATTTGGTGATGAGAGCCGAGGTGTTGTGCTTGCAAAGTGAAATGCCAGGGCTGAGTTGGCTTGTGCCAACCTGAGAAAGGCACAAGCCTTGGGTTAATAGCCGGTAATTGTGTAGTCACAGCTTGAATCTTTTGCCAGCATCATAACTTCTTGCTGAAGATGCAGCAGAGGTTCAGAAAACATCTCGGTCTAACCGAGCGCGGACGGTCGCTGCCCTTTCACCACCTTAGGCAGCAGTGGGTTGGGCAAGGCTGGTGATGTTTGCTGAGGGGTTTGGTGGGAGGAAGGAGCCAGAGTGGTGAACACAAGACACACCACAGTTCTTCCATGCACAACGTGGTGTTACATGGGAATGGTTTAGTGAGGTGGCTGGGACGGGCTGCTTTTGGCTGCCTCTGGAGGTCTTCAAAACCAAGCAACTGCATATGCTTGTCAGGAATAATATCAGGGTGAGGGAACGTGCTCTGGAACTTTTTGTGGTCCTCTGCAGCGTTAAGCTTCAGTCTTCAGGCTGGGTGAGTTAGTCCGTTCCTCTGGAGCTTGTTCCTCAGCTGTTGCAGAAGGTGAGGTCAGTGTAACGACCAGGTCTGGTCCGACTATTGAAAGGGGGACCATAGTCTGGAGAACTGCATGAACACTTTGGGGTTTCTACAAAGTTTATATCCAGTAAAGATTTGCTAACCCCAAGAATGATGAATCATGTGTAGAAAAAAGCAGGTACGGATTTGTAGTTGTCTGAGCATCGCGTGAATTTTTCTAGGCAGAGAACTAGAAAGGGCTGTCTCTTAAGGCGTCGAGATTTAAATACGAAACAAAGCTATTTTTGTAACAACACGTGATCCCCCAAATCAGGACTAACAGTGGAAGTTAGAAATGTGCTCGGATGCTTGCTCCTTGCCAATTCATTAGTTTTTTTAAACAGGAAAGGTGGGTTACTGGTTAACTGGTAGTACCTGAGAGTAGTCCCCAGGGCGGTGGCTGCGGTGGTGGCGGCTCCGTTTGGAGGCAGTTCAGACCTGCTGCAAGCAGAGCTGCAGAGGTCACCTGGACTTGGCCAAGTGAGCTGCACCCCTCCAGCCAGGTTGGTTTTTCTCCAGAGCTGTTTGTGTTCGACAGGGCTCAGAAGCCTCAAGCTACCCCCTTCCTAGAGAGGGGCAGTTCTTGTCATCGCGTGTCCATGCTGCCGTGCTCCTGCTGAGCTGGTTGGCTTGCTCCTAGGTTTCTCCTTCAGCTGAACACAGACCAGAGGGTACCTTTGCATATTCAAGGAGTACGTGTGTTTTGATGGTGGATTCTTAGGTTTTATAGCTTCCAGCCCACCTGGCTGAGCTGCTCATGAACTTTGGAAAAGCAACAGCAGGGGATTATAAGAGAGCTGAGTGTTGGTAAACCCCAAGTTGAATCTCGGGTTCATTAACAAACTCTCCTTCCTGTTATACCTCACAACTCACACCTGTCCTTGGTACCTTTGTGTCATGTTGACAATCTTTGGAGTAAATATTAATAGTAAATATTGCTGGCTGTGTGTTTTGAGGTGAGAATTTACTGATCAGGCATCCTTTATTTATTAGAAATTGCTGTATGTGGTAGAGCTGCATTTAATCTATGGCAGTAGAAGATTTCACCTCTTACTTTTTCTTATTTCCAGACTTTTTATTTTTTTAGGAAAAGAATTCTTCAAATATTCTCTACTTGAAAAGTGTGTTTCAAAGCAGCCCTGACAGCATGTTTCTGATAGAGAAGGGGGAGCAGCGCATGAGACTCCTGTAAACTCTTGGCATTGATGCCCTGAGCACCCATTTAATTATCATAAATGGACGCTATAATTCTCCCTGACTGGTGTTCAGCCTTTTTACTGTTGCTGTGCTTTCAGACTGTGGCTTGCATTTATTCTCAAGATGGGGAATTGAAAATAATTTCGAAGATGCTACTTGCCATTAGGATCATACTTGGATGTTATTTGTCATTGCTTGTCTAAACCACGCCGCAGCCCTTCGCACTGGAGAATCTCTCCGTCGTGAAAGGCCGTTTTAAAGCTATTTGTGCACTGAGATGTGTTTTGTGTGATGTTGACATTACTGTGAGTTTATTAAATGAGTGTGGTTGGGCTAAAAACCAGCTTCGTACAATTGCTGGATGATTTGAATATCACTAATTTTGCTTTTTTAGGCCTTAAATGTTTTTGAAGGTCTTGACTGTCTGGGTGTCAATCTCAGTATTAGTGCTGGGGAAGCACGTGCTCGAAGTGCTGAACTCTGTTGTAGTTAACACCTCATACTGTGCTTGTAGTAAGTTATTTGTGCTTTGTTCCTCCCAGTCTGCTAGTGATGTCTAATATATTTGCTCTTTCTCCATCTGCTGCTCAGCAAGGAAGACACTATCTTGAATTCCCAATAACTCTTTAATGGTAATTCCTTCTTGCATCCATGGGAGTTGTTTTCAGCTTGACTGAGTGTAAGGATCAGCATTTGCTCCTGGGCAAGGTGTAAATTCAGAGTCGGGAATTGAGTGGAAGGGAGTCGATAGAAAACACTGAAAATCAGCAAGATCCCTCTGCTTCATATCCCAAGCTGTTAGCAGAGTGTAGAAGCAGCAGGAAACTGCTAGTGCTTCAAGTCAGGACTTAGAGGATTGCAAGTGTTGCCATCTTCATGCCAAGTGGGGTGGACTTTCCAGGGGAGATGTATGTCACCTCCTAAGGAACTCTGAGCTGCAGGCACTCTGCTCTCCAGCCTGTTTTATCTGTGTCTCACAAGTGCAGCACTAAATTGACTCTGGAAGTACCAGTAATTCTGGATGTGGTTTTCATAATGCAGAAGCTGTTAAAAAGAAGTTAAATAACGTTCCACTTCACCTCTATTGTCTGCAGGTTCCAGCCCTTAACACAAGTGAAGGTTTGCCCAAGTTGGGAACTGCACATGAGCCCCGGTGTTACTGTGTGTTGGTCACAACTGAAACCTGACGTTGTGTGCACTCGAATCAGGGTGGATTTGAAAGAGCAAAATATTATTACAAGGCTATAATTTGTTGGGGGTTTTTTTTTGTTGTTGCTGTGGGCTTTTTTTTTTGTTGGTTGTTTTTTTGGTGGTTTTTGTTTGTTTTTCTGCTCAAAGTAATTATGTTGCTTTTCCTTGCTCAATCTCAAAACCTTGTGGGAATTGGTTCAGTTTAAAACCTTGTGGGGGGAAAAAAACCTTGCTGGGTGGCTAGGCCAAAGGAGTGGTGGTGATGGAGTTGAAATCCAGTTGAGAAGCTGTGGAGATGTGGTGCTGAGGGACATGGGTTAGTGGTGCCCTGGCAGTGCTGGGTTAACGGCTGGACCTGATGATCTGAAAGGTCGCTTCCAACCACAACGATACTGAAGTTTTTTGTGTCCTCACACCTTCAAGATTGCTTTAGGTTTTTAAAACTTAGCTTGGCCAGTGGATAGAGTGAAGTTTAAGGAGTTACAAAGGGTGCTTATCTATTCTGTGTTAAAAACATTTTGCCATGGACTTGTTCTCAGGTGAAATTGAGAGCTGTCTGTTGTCAGCCAGGGCAGTAGGTGTGTTTCTGTATGGGTGCTGCGAAGGGAACACACTATTCCAAAGTGTATTCATTTGTTGGCTGTTTCCTATTAGAAACTTTCATTTAAAGGTATTCCTTAAAATATGAAAAAGGTGCCCATGTCGTGAAGCACACATATTAAGCATCCATTCGTTCTTTCCTGGCTCTGCCTTTTTAATAATTATTAAATTGTTTTTAATCCTCTGGTAATTTGCTCTTAGTTTTTCTGTGTGAAGATGCTGCCAGAGTTACCTGCAGAGCTACGCTGCCAGCTCCTGGAAGGTAAACAATCTGAAGGTGACTGGAGCTTTTCTGCTCTTCTTTCATGGGCAACATCCATTTAGAGGTTAGTTTTCTCCACTGTGGCTCCAGTACAATTCCAGATAAGTAGTAAATCAAGATAGAAAGTTAAAGAACAACATAATATTTTAAAACTCTCTTCACAAGCCAGCAGCTATGAAAAATGCAACTGAGCTTTCCTGAGCTAGTCAGGAATGTACATCTATTCCATGACATTATTGTGAGACTTGAAAAAAATACAGGTTATTGGGTATTTAGTTTGCAGGTTACTCTCCTGGCTTGAATTTTGGAACTCTATGGAACAGACAGAAGCATATTGCTGATCCTGAACAACTGCTTCTGGACCTGATTCTGTTTCTGAAGCATTTAACTCACGTTTGCAGCACTTCTAACAAGGCTCAAACTCGCTCCTGTGCTTGATGTGGGCTTGATGAGGGAGAGTGGAGACTTTGGTGGAGACACTTGAACCCTAGAAGCCTGAGCAGGGTAGGAGACTTGTATTTCCCTCCCTGTAGGTGAAATTAGAGAGTAGCACATAGAAATTTCCCTTAGGGTAGTTTTTACCTGTTGGACACATCTTTCTGAAATCTTGAGACAAAGGAACTGACTTCCATGAAACCAGAGGAAAGAAATGAGTTTGAATGAAGCTGACTGCCAGGGTACTACTTGTCTTATCCATGGAGGAGGATTGTCACTTCTGATCAAACTTGGCAAGAGTTGCTTTTGGTGATTGCTTTTTGAAGATGATTATTCTGACTTGCTTCTAACAGCCTGGGCTAGGAGAAAAGGGAAAGATGGGATTAAAAAAAAAAAAAAGAAAAGAAAAAAATTCCTGTTCTGTGTCCCTGTTTCTCACTATCCCTCTCTGCTAAAGTTGGAGCAAGAAGGGAATAGATCAGGATTCCCTGTGGAGAGGGTTTGGATTAGGTGGTTGTTGCCTTGCTTTAGCATCTGCTTGCAGAGGTGGCTTTTTTACTTGCACAGTTAAAGTTGATGTTGAATGAATCGTTTGTGTGGCTTTAATCTCTGGCTATAATCTGATAAAGCCTCTGGTCAAAGAAATCAGCCATACCATGACTTCAGCTGCCTATAATGGGAATAAGAAACATTAAACTAGTTAGCACAGAGAACTACCAATAAGGTTACCACTGAAGGGGTGTTTGATTGCTGTGAAGATTGTCCTTGCAGCGTAAGAGGCACACGGTGACTCACAGCCTGGAGATCTCTCTCTACGTCAGTAGGAGCTGACATCACCAAGGCCTGCCTTGCTCCCCCAGCCAGTGCTTTATAAAACTGGCTGTCATTTAAATTAGCTGGCAACAGGTACAGCTTTGGAACATTAAGAACTTGTTCTGTAAAGAAAAGCTGCCCTTTACAAGTTGTTCATCCGTATGGATCTGATGCACAAGTGAGTAGGTAAAGTCTATACACAAATAAAGAAAGGAAATCTGCCTTGGACTCCCTGTCCTGCAGCAAAATCCTGTCTCTATCTAGTTACCCTTGCAGGGAAGGATGTGTCAGGCTGTTAACTGGAGCTCTCTCGGAAGCCTGTTCTATTCAGTTGATGTTGAATTAACAGGTGAAGGCAATACTAAAGGTGAAGTTTATCCACAGGTTCCTTGCTACTGTTATTCAGGTATAAAAATTCTAGGTTTGCACACAGTCCTAAGATTGCTATAACAATGCTTACCTTGGAAAGGTGTACATCTACTGTAGGATATTCACTGCCCGTGCTGTTATGGTTTTTAACTGCATTCCTGCATCAGCATGGATGGACTTAAACACAAACAAACAGGGAAAAAACCCAACACACTGAGGTATTAAAAACAAATTTCGAGGAAATAGAATAACAATTTAAGTGTTACGTGTATTTGACTTTCTTTTTAGTGTGCTAGCATAGAAAATTTACCTTCTCTACTCAAAAAGAGAGATTTCCTACATTTATTCTAGGTGTTCTATACTTTCTTACTCCCTTTCAGAAGAAGAAAACCTTCCTGGCAGTGCCCTGGCTGAACCTTCAGGTCCATCACCTCCTGCTAGGGCTGTGGGCACTTTTCCTTGTGGTACAATTCCTCCGGGGAGGAGAAGGGCAAAAATATAAATTCCTGCTTGCAGTGAAGTTACCCTGACCATTTAATATGTTATTTTTTTGTTTGTAGAGCATTCGCAGAACAATTGATTGGATTCTGACTGCTTTTATACGTCTGGCTGCCTGGACTCATGAGCATTTTTAGTACCATGAATCTTCTATTCCTTATCATGGGAGTGGTGTAGCTGAGATTTGATAAGGGAACTGATACAGCTGCTGATGCATCAGGGCTGCCAGGGGAAAACCAAGTGGAGTTCCCCTGAAGGCATGGTGGAAAGCAGAGTTCAGTGGGGTTTTTGTGAGGTCTGATTTTATTTATTTATATTTTCTTCCCCCTACATTTGGTGTCATGCCATAGCAGATCTGGCCTGGCTTGTCCTCGCCGTGTAAAGAGAAGTGTGGTGTAAGTGAAGCTTGGCTTTGACCACTTGGGCTTTTGGAAATGGTGGGTGTTAGCAGAGTGACACAAAACCTGCTTTGAAAATTTGGGCTTAATTTAGTTTGGTTTTCTGTTCTTGATAATGAAGCTCGTTAGCAGAACTGGGCCTCTGTAGAGCTGATAGTGCCCTCTTGCAGGTGGAGAATGTGGTGTCTACAGCACTGAAAACTGGTTACCATGGGTGCTTTGAATTATCCCAAAACTGAAGAATCCACACTGTTAGCAGAGCTGAGCTCTCTCTCCCATGGTTTATTCCAGGCTAAACGCAATGTCCGAGTTCCCCTGAGTTACAGCAAAGCTGAGCTTCGTACACTGCCAGGTTCTTAAGAGGAGAAAAGTTTGCCAAGAGAATAATAATAATAAGTGGGTACTTAAATTTTAATCTGTTACACCTTCAGAACTTCAAAAGAAAGTCTCCACTACTCTCTCTTGAAGTTTAGAAACTTCAGGTACTTGAATGAAATGGAAATTCCTTTATCTGTCCAACTATCTCACTGCATTGAGTGGAAAGCTTTTCTATTTGAGTTTCCAAGCTGCACTAAAGCGCGGGCTGGATTGAGATTTGGTTAGGAAATTAAAAAGAACAGCTATCCCAGCTTCTCCAGCTGATAGATTATCTAACAGAGATGCTTGAAAATACAGGGTTTTGAACGCTCCTTTGTGCTCATGTGGCTTTGGATGAACAAACCCGGGGAAGCTTGACTTGAAGATGGAACTTCTGAGTCCAGCTGGGCAAGGAGGTACTTGAGAATATTCTTGAAACAGTAAAATGTGTAAGCAAGTTGTACCAAGTTGTACCAAGTTTGCTGGCAGGCAGTACAGTTTTTGCACCAGAATGAGTGATTCTAATGCAAATTCAAGGAATAAAGAAATAATAAAGGTGGTGCAAGAAAATACACGGACAAGATGTTTGATTATGAAAAGATTGATGATTGACTGAGCTTTTTAAAGGTGTTTGACTATGAGGAGCTATTTGCCCTGTCAGAAACTTCTTATCAGTGAACTCTGATTTGTGCCCACTAGGAGTCTCTGAGCGCCACCAGCAAAGGCTGCAGAAGGAAAAGGCAATTCCTCTGTTCTCTCTTGATGCTAATATTCTGCCACTGGTGCAGAGCAAGTTTGGTACCCAGGCTGCCCTCTCTTATCCCATCTCAGGCGTGGTAGGTGCAGTTGTTGGAAATAAAAGGGTTTTTTAGGTGGAAATGAGAAAGAGAGCGTGCTGATGTTAGATCTTCACTAATTCCTTTGGCCCCTGGGAAGTACTGAAATGACTCCGATACATTTTATTAACAATTACAGTGATAATCCCCTCATGCAGCTGGCTGCAAGCTTGGAAAATCTAAAAGGCAGTTTGCTTTATGGCCAGTGAAGAGATTGGTGCTAGAGGCTCTCATTCTGTGAGCCCGTGAGTATTGTCCTCAGAGAAAGGTGTTCTAAAAAAAATCCTGTTTGGTGAAAGCTCAGGTCCAGCCATCTGATTAGGGGCATGGATTGACAGAGTGGGTTGCACTGATATAGAATCATAGAATGGTAGGGGTTGGAAGGGATATCTAAACACCATCTAAACACGACAGGCACCACTGGTCCATCTGGATGAAAAGAAAGCCTTTGTGATGGTGCTGCTTGTATTTCCCCCTCAAAACACGAGCGCTTCCCATAGTGGAAGGTAGTTCAGTACGGGTAATTTTCAGAGGAGCAGTTCTTGCCTTTTAAAGGGCAGACAGAGCCTTTTTGCCTGGAGGAGAACTTTGGGCTTGTGTTTTCTGGAGCGGTACTGCGCGTCCCGCGTGGGCTGGGAGCCTCTTGGTAGGATTCCTAGCTTTGGCAAGGTGCCTTGTGTTCTCAGCTCAAAGAAAAAGTTTGCACAACCGGCAGGTGTTTAAAGCGTGAGCCAAACTATATTAGCTTCAAAAAAAAAGAGACTCCAGCACCTGAGCGAGTCAGCTTTTCCTCCTGAGCAGCAGCATTTCTAGCTGCCAAGTCATCTCATGGCAGAGTTGGCTCAGCCTTGGGCTTGACTCGACTTGCAGGACAGCGTCGCAGAGGCTCCCGAGGCAAGATTGCTGTCCTGCCTCGGCTCTTAGCTGAGGGTGGAGGGGAAAGATCTGCCCTTTCCTTCCCTGCTTGCTGTGGTGCTGGGGAGGGCATTGCTTTCGGTGCTTCCACGTGGATGAGGCAGACCTGCTCCTTGGGCTTTCAGCTTTCTCTTGACACGATAACCTAAGACTTTCCTTGCTTGTCTGTCAGTACTAATAGGTTATTTCTTCTTGCCGTGTACCCTGTTGTTAGGAGTTGAGCAAATGCATTAACATCTTCTTGAAAGGAAGAAACTAAAAAAAAAAAACCCATGATCTTAAATTTATGAAGCAGGTGAGGAAATTCCAGATCTACTTCTGCCACCAGTTAAGATAATCTTAACTTTAATTGAAGCCCTTGGAGCATCCCGTTGCTTCTTGGATGGTTGGTGCACTATGGTGAGTTGCTGTAGATAATTCTTGCATTTAACAAATAGAAATCCTGTGAAGGGACTTATCAATATACATCATCTTAGTGAAGCACTGGCATTATTATTGCCAGAGAGGTGGTGGCTGCCCCATCCCTGGCACCATCCCAGGGGAGGTTGGCCAGGGCTCTGAGCACCCTGCTCTAGCTGCAGATGGCCCTGCTCCCTGCAGGGGGGTTGCACCAGATGACCTTGAAAGGTCCCTTCCAACCCAAACTGGTCTGTGATAATTCTATTATATCATCTTTTTAATCCTGGTAGGAATCTCAAAACTTTCCCTGTCATTTGTGGCCAGTCGTTGGAACCCAGAACAACCTGACAAGTGTTTTTTTACGGTCGTAACTTCACGTTGGCAAGAAAGAAGAATACATGCCTGTTTCTGGGGTCGCTTTAGGGATTAGGTGGTGCTTTCTCCTCGCCCTCTATTCTTTCCCAAACTGGCATCTGACTTTCATGTAGTTGCAGAGCAACTTTCATCTAGTTTTCTTGCTGAGGGAGCCAGGGTGGAAGTGCATATTTCATATGCTAGGAGTATTCCACGTCTGCTTCGGAAAGCTTGTACTCTTTGCAAATATATGTAAATGTTTGAGGGTAGCAGAAGTGAAGGGACTTGTTCCACCAAAACCCAGCCAGGGCAGACAGCCTTGTGTCCTTGCTGCCTCTGCCTGCCCTGTCTTAGTTCCGTGTCATCCAGACAGGTCAGTACTGCTGCCCCTTCAAGTTTTATGTACCACTGACCCAGAGCTTCACTGGAGCATCTGCTCCATCCAACCATCGATGACCTTCCATAAATATTTATTAAATAAGGACTGTCACGCTGTCCCTTTATCTGAGAAGCTATTTACCAGCCTCCACCAGCAGTGGGGATTTACAGGGGATATTCAGGGAAGGCATGGTAGTTGGTCACCTGTAGTTGCCATTTTTTCCAGGTGTTCTGTGTGTTTTATCTTCTTGAAAACTATCAAACCATGACTTTAGGCACTGGAAGGAAAAGAGGCGACTGGGGAAGCCACAGTCCTTTTATCTTCTCTCCTGAAGGGAAGGCCAGTGCAGCACAGAGGGGCAGGGGGCTGTGGCAACGTGCTGACAGCCACTGAGCGTAGTTTGCTTTGCTCTGACTGTTGGCTACTGCACTCCATAGGTGACAACCTAGAGTTCCTATCAAATTCCCAGTTACAGATGAGCAGGTGTCACTAAGTGTTGGCAGGTAAAGCTGAAAATACAATCCAAGCGATTTCTAGTCTGCGTTTTTATCTGAAAGAGGCAAAGCAAATGGCTGACTTGTTGGGGAATGAATGAGAAGAAACCTGTGGTGAAGAAGAGCATCTCAAACCCGTGCTGTGCAGGGACAGCAGAGCGGTGGAGGTTGCAGGCAGCCTCCACGGAGCTGGCCCTGCTTTGCCTGCTCACAGTTGCATGGGTGTGCTCGGGCGTAATTCAATGATTCTGATCAGTCTGTTTCTAATTTATTGTTTTATTACTTTCTCACAGGCAGGCAGAAGTCCTGAAGGCTGACATGACAGGTAATTGCCTTTATTGTACAGTTGATCTAGCGGCCAAGACTTGATTCTTGTTCTTGTTTTCCTTTTGTGTCCATACACTGAATTGTTCTTAAGAGTTCTCTGGCAAGTGTGTAACCTTATGTTAAAGGTTTGTCCTCCTTATATCTGTAAATAGCATTTTAGCAGCTGTGCCCCTCTCTCCTGGATCTGAGAATACATATATTTTTGAAGTTGACTGGATATTGTAAAGCATTTGGAGATCTCCTATTGTGTCCCCCTTTTTGGGGGGTGAGAAAGAGATTCCTGCCCAGACTACCACAGCACCTGCTGTACTTGGGATTAGCAAGGAGCTGGATAGTTTTGGGAACCCTGCCTGATGGAATGTTGATCTGAATGCTACTGAAGCCTCTAGATGTCATAAAATGCTACAAGCTATGTTTCAATCTGTATTTATGCATCATGGAAAGAGTTTCCATCGATGTATCAGCCGTGCAGCACAAGCAGCTTGTGTTAGGAGCCTCAGCCTCGCTTACTACCTTGGTGTAGTGCATCTAGCAGGTTGGCTTAGCTCCTGCAGGGTCCTGCCTGGATCCGTCTGACCCAGCAGGAGTGGCTACACCATCTGCAGAGCGGTTTCCCTGGGGTGAGTGAGGCCCATCCCTTGTGCTCCCACAGCCCCAGCTCCGGTGATTTTACCCGGGCACAGGAAATTGGACTCTTAACTCCAGATAGCAGTGTTTGCATTTACCCTCAGTGGTGGAAAACTGAGGGCTATCAAGGAGTTAGAAAAAGACAAGCATGCCATAGTACTTGCCCACAGTGTTCTCCTAAATACCAGCAGCTCTGGCTCCAGGGACTGTCCTGTTCAGCATCCCTTAATGGATTTTTTTTTTCCCCTGCTCATTTCTTTCAGGCTACTCTGGAATTTTTTTCTAAGTTCATTCAGTAGCAAGAAGTTCTGCAGCTTAATGTCGCGTGGAGAATCATCATCTCCTATCCATTTTGTTGGGGGTTTTTAACTTGCCAGCTGCTGATTTTGCTCATGTTTAGTTGTGATGGTGTAGGAGACTGATCAGTTAGTGATCAGTTAATCCCCAGTCCCTCTGTAGTTCTTGTATTTTGCTGTTCTGATGAATCTGTGATAAAAGCGGGTGTTTGAATATCTTGCACTGTGCTATGTGCTTTCCTTTGGTGGGGGAGTGAAAAGTCAGTTTGAGTAATAACTCAGTCAGTTTGAGTGTTACAAAAACTATTGCGCCTTTGATTTTTATGGTTTTTTTTGTTGTTGCTCAGATTCGAAGCTGGGTCCAGCAGAAGTCTGGACGTCCAGACAGGCTCTCCAGGACTTATATCAGAAAATGCTAGTGACCGATTTGGAATATGCTTTAGATAAAAAAGTGGAGCAGGACCTGTAAGTACCTCATTAAATCTGTATGTGTATTCCAGTGCATGTATGTATGTAATGTCAGCTGATGAGCAGGAAACTGAGTTACAGAAAACCACTTGGTCCTTTGAAATTCTCATTGCCTTGAAAATGTGCTGCAGGTGAAGCGTGAGGTTGGGCTGCAGAGTCGATGAAGAGCATTCAGTAGGTTACTGTTGTACCTCTGGCCATCAGCAGCAGCCATGTCATGCAGGACTGGGTTTTGGGGACCCAGGTGGAAGGGGGAGGGGAAACAAACACCAGCCTTCTGTGCTGTCACGAAAGGGCTGAAGTTTGGAGTTTCCAGAAAGGAGGACATTTGCCTGATGTAACCACTTGGAGCTTTGAGCTGGGGCTAACGGGGGCTGAGTAGCTGCCAAAGACCCTCACTTTAAGCCCTATGAGGTAGGGCTGGGCAGAGAGAGGAATATCACAAGGGAGCTTTTCTTTATGTGCCATCAGCAGCTCAGTATCAGGGGAAGATCTGCTGGGTTTTCTCCATGCCCTGAGTCCATTCCCTGTTATTTCAGATGCAGACATGGGTTGTAACAGGTTTAGTTACAAGAAGCATCTGGCTCTTCCAGCACTGTGGAGGAAGCAAGAGGAGTTGGCTGGCTGAGTTGTCCTCTCTGTGCCTTCAGATGCTGGATGACTTTTAACTGAAATTTCTGTACCTCATGTCCTGTTTTCATAAGAAAACTGCCTAAACCAAAACAATTGCAAGCAAATTTTCATGCTGTTACAGTGTTAGCTATGTAGTATCTGTCTTCTAGATCTGTAGGACCTGTCTTCTAGTCAGGAGAGGTGAGGAAAGGTAGCTCTTCCGTATTTAAGATTGTTTCTAATCCAAATGTTGCCTGAATTTGAATATTCTTCATTTCCATGTCTGATGCTGTGTAATTAAATAGTTCTTTCCTGTTGCTTTTCAGTTGGAATCATGCCTTTAAAAATCAGATCACGACGCTGCAGGGTCAGGCGAAAAATAGAGCGAATCCAAATCGGAGCGAAGTTCAAGCGAACCTCTCTCTGTTCTTAGAGGCAGCTAGTGGCTTCTACACGCAGGTGAGTTCCAAACAGGCTGGGCTGTAGTTGCAAAGTCTTGGAAGCGAGCACTCTTCAGCCTTACGCTGCTTGAAGGGGGGTCCTTCACAAAGGTTTGCCTGTCAGAGCCTCAGGAGAGATGAGCTCCAGTATCACACCAACGTGTAATCTCTTGGAGGAAGGGCGTTAGGATCGGTTTTAGGTGGGCAAAACCTGTTCTTTTCCCATAGTGCAGGAAACAGTTGCTGTACTGGACCAAGCAGTGTACCTGGCTAACACTGGTGCTCTCAAAGCGTGTCTGTGAAGCTTTTGATGTGCTTTCTTTTCCTCAGCCCCAACCTCGAGTTGATCTCAAACAGCTGTGATTCTGGTAGTCATCTTGGTGCTCCGTAACAACATGGCAACGATTTAAGTTCCCTTCTAATAGAATCTGTCTTAAAGCCTAAACCCCACTGCTTGGGGTAAGATTAAAGATCTGTTTAGCTCCGTATTTTGACTTGCAGTAGTCTGTTGTGACTGCTCACAGCAAGCGTTAAGCAGCAGGAAACAGGTAGAGTGAAACAGAGCCTAGAGCACAAATCCTATGAGGAGCAGCTGAGCAAGCTGGGGTTGTTTGTTCTGGAGGAGGGGAGGCTGAGAGGACCTGAAAGGAGGCTGGAGTGAGGAGAGGAACAGCCTCTTCTCCCTGGTGACGTGTGACAGGACCAGGGGGACTGGATGCAAGCCATTCCAGGAGAGGTTTAGGCTGGACATTAGGAAACATTCCTTCACTGGAAGGGTTATCAAGCATTGGAACGGTCTGCCCAGGGCAGTGGTGGAATCCCCATCCCTGGAAGCATTTAAATGGCGTGTGGACCCAGTGCTTGGGGACATGGTTCAGTGGTGAGCTTGCAGTGTTGAGTCGAACGTTGGACTAGATGATCTTGAAGGTCTCTTCCAACCGAAGACATTCTGTGATGCCTCCTTGCCCTAGTCTCTGGCTTTCTGGCTGTACATTTGTTGCTGTCTTGAGCTGATCTGTATCTGAATCACCTGGCCATTAGGTGTAGCCCTTGTTGGCTCTCCAGTCCCTCTTGAAGCCATCTGTACTGGTCTCTGCAGTGATCTGTGGTGAAGAGTTCTGGTTTAATTGTAATCTCTAATAGTAACAACAACACAAAATCCGCTCAGCCCAGCAAACATGTTAACTGAGGATTTCATTATGTTCTTAATTCTGATTTTCCATCATTTCTCTGAAAGTTCCCATTCACCTTCCTGTCACTGGGTATGAAGTTGTGGGCCATAGTCTTAAATCCTTTTCATTTTGAAAGAC
Organism: Todiramphus chloris collaris; assembly: GCA_025345505.1. Classification (NCBI taxonomy): domain Eukaryota; kingdom Metazoa; phylum Chordata; class Aves; order Coraciiformes; family Alcedinidae; genus Todiramphus; species Todiramphus chloris. Next base: position 2,876,147 of record JANVCC010000034.1, on the reverse strand, counting down.
GCCAGACTTCCCCTAGATAGTGAGGGATAAGCAAAGATAATCAGTTTTTCCTCTTGGCTCTAATTATTCAAGAACAGAAATATGTGCAGAAGGCTCCAGGGAGATCTTGTGGCCTTTCAGTACTGGATTGGGACAGGCTTTTGATCAGGGCCTGTTGGGACAGGACAAGGGGTGATGGTTTCAAACTAAGAGAGGGAGATTCAAACTGGAGAGAGGGAAGAAATTGTTGATGCTGAGGGTGGTGAGAGCCTGGCCCAGACTGCCCAGAGAGGTGGTCGCTGCTTCATCACTGGAAATATTTCAGGTCTGTAACTTCAGTTATAAGAACTTTTCTTGTCCTTAAGCAAAACTATTGCTGAGTGCTTTTGAAATAATATCTGTTGTGAGGTTTTCAGTCAATTGCAGAAGGGTGGTGATTCTTATTCGTGTATTTATTCCTTGCTGCCATTTTTTTCCCCATACTCTCTTTCCAATGTTAGATTCAGCTTCTAGATTACGGAGAATAAGAGCTGGCATGTGCTAATGGCCTTAATAAAGATAATTTGTCTTTCTTTCCTTTTTCCCCCTCATTTGGTGGTTGCTTCAGCAGCATTGCCACTGCTGAATCCTTTATCTCAAGCAGTGGTCCGAGCAGACTTTGTCGCAGCTGGTTTGCAGCATCTGCAGGTTACAGCGTGCACCCTAGGTGGTTGTTACTGCATCACTTCCCAGTTTGATTCTGAACATCTGTAAGGCAACCCCAGGTTGTTGTTTTTCCAGAATCTCTGTTGGGTTCTTTTTTTCCCTTTGGCATTGTTTGGGGATTTTTTTGGAAGGCTTCCTGTTTGAAGCAGGCAGTTTGACAGGCTGCAACATGGTTGCCAAGGGTTTTCCACCATCTCCACCGTTTGCCCTGCAAAAGCTTCGTTCTTCCCTCCAGTGTGTCAGGGAATTTTGCTCTGTTTGTGTATGACACCAGAGAGTGGGTTGCCTTTCTCTGGTTGCTGTGATGTTAATTGTCCCATTTTTAGTCTAAAGATTTTGCTCAGGCAAGACACCTGCTCCCCAGCTGCGAGGCCTGTGTAAGTGACATCCTCGAAAGAGAGCATGAGTTCTTCTAATTCAGCACATTGGGAGATGTCAAGTTTCTCTCTTTTATCCAGGTTTCATCCACGAGAGCCCTCTAGTTCAGGGATTTTTATCTGCTGTATAAAAGACAGAGCAAAAGAGATGGGAGGTATAACACAACCCTTTTTTTGCAGCAAGCAAAAGTCTGTCAATTCTTACTTGCGTTTTTATCCCTGTAGCACAGGTGTAACAGAAACACTTTTCATTTCTACTTTCCAGAATATTTACTGGAGTCCATCAGGAAAAACTTCACAGGCACTAATTAGAACAGCAAAGTTCAGGTTTTCCTTCCTTCTGCTTTTGAGATATTTGATCGAGTAGCCGATGTCTCATTCTTCGAAAGAGTCTCACTTGTTAGCTTAGTACAAATATTCACTGACAATTCAGGCACTGAACTCTGAGCTGCTGTGGCCTTGTGTTGCCTGCAAACTGGTTTTGTTCCCCCTTCTCTCTAAAGTTCAAGTCAAAGTAGTTCTGTTGCTTTTGTTGGAAGCAAGCTGCTTTGGAGCATAAGTGGCATTCCTTTCCGTTACTTTCGGAGAACAATGTCATGTCATCTAGGTATAAAAAACCTTTCCTCTCAGTGTCCTACTTAAAAAAACAAACAACCAAAAAAAACACCCCCAAACCAAACTAAGAAAACTCTCAACAAACCAAACAAAACCCAAGAAGATTTGTAGACCTCTGACAGTCACTCTTCAGGGATGCACGCTTGGTAATTTAAGTATCATGGGAATTGAGCTGCTTTCTGGTTTGGGATGCACAGCTATTACAGAGAAGAAGTAAAATTTCTCATTCTGGTTCTGGGTAGAATAATGCAGCATGGAGCTCCACGACCTCACTGTATGGAGAATGTAATTCAGATCTCACTTTCTGTAACCATAGCTTGTTCACTTCAAATATGTTCAGCTAATCCATGTCTGCGAGTGATGTTCTGTTAGTTTTGTCTGTTGTTTCAATGTTTTTCTGATTCCTGCCTCTAGCTGCTACTGAACCAGACCTGTTTTTCTAGTTATTACAGGAATTGTGCACAGTTTTTAATGTAGACTTGCCGTGTCGTGTAAAGTCTTCCCAACTGGGAATCATTAGCAATAAACAGACGCACACCAGCGCCATAGTGAAGCCGCAGTCTAGCTCCTGCTCTTACATCTGCCAGCACTGCCTTGTCCACCTTGGAGATATTGGTGAGTCTGGGGAGGAAAAAGAGGTGGGACGTTGAGTTCTGCCTGTGTTCAACCCTCATGAAGAGAGTTCTGTACATACCATGGGCAACTGCTAGATCGAGTGCGCTCCAGATTAGTAGCCGGTAGCTGATTGTGTGTTTGGTGGTTGCTGCAGGGGGAAAGGTCTGGAAAATACTGCTGTTAGACTTTCCTACTATGTGTTATGTGTTAACACATGGAGACAGTTAATCACTAGCTTACTAGTGATTTGCTAGAATCTGTCTTCTAGCATAGTAATCGTGTTATAGCTGGTAGGCATAGTGAAATGATGAAACCAGTAGCTGTTACAACAGCTTGTTGCAGCAGGTTGGCTTAATTCTCCATTTCAGAACATTACTTTTAAACCTTTCACACAGAGGCAACAGTTAGAAATCCAGCCTTTTGTAAATGAGGTTTCTTTTTAACGTGAAGTTCAACAGGTTAATTTCAGGGAGGGTAAGTAGTGGTGGAAAGTTCTCTTTTTGCAGGAATCTGCAACTGCTTTTTGAACAACTTAAAAGCAGATCTAGTTGCTAATTGTGCAAAGAAGTATGAAAGATATTTGTAGCTCTCTGGACGTGGTGCTATTGGCACAGTGTCTTTTTATGTAAGAACTGATAAGGTGTGACAGGATCTGAGGAAAAGCAGCCACCTCAGAATTCAACCTGTTGAACCATAGAATTGTCAGGGTTGGAAGGGACCTTAAAGCTCACCAAGTTCCAACCCCCCTGCCATGGGCAGGGACACCTCCCACTAGAGCAGGTTGCTCACAGCCCCATCTTCATGCTGTTAGGTGTAATTGTATGCTTTTCTGATGCTTATTTCTAAAATAATAGTAAAATGCTGTTCAGTTAAGCTGGGCTATATTAAAGTGCAGGAGAGTTTAATGTTATCATTTTAAGCCTGAATTTCTTTGTTTGTTTGTTTTCTTAGCTCGCTATAGGAACCAGACCAGCCAGGCAGAGTCTTACTACAGACATGCAGCTCAGCTTGTCCCTTCTAATGGTGAGTCTGGGATACCTTTTAGGTTCCTAATTCCAAAAGGGTTCATAATTCCAATTTGGGGTATTGCTTTTCTTGTGTGGCAGTTGGAAATTTGGGATTTTATATAAGCCTTCCTCCTCAAATACCCAAAACAGTTGTGCAGTGAAGCCCGACCTGTTGGTAAGTCATTTAGATGGTAGCCGTTTGCCTGATCTGTGTCACTTTGTCTCCTTTCTGTGAAGATTTGGAAACAAAGAAGGTAAAACACAACTTAATTCTGAGGCTTCACTACTGCCACGTTATCCTGTGTTACATAAAGTACAACTGATGGAAACTTGCCAACAGTGTTGTGATTTCTTTTTTTTTTCTTTTATTTTTTGTTCACGTGCCAGTTTGTAAAGTTTAGTAGCTAAAATTGGATTCTTCAAGTTGCTCAAGCCAATTAAGGGCTTCCTTAGTTCAGGGGTCTGGCTTTATAGCTACTGACTTAGAGTGGTCCAAAATGTAGGGATGGAGAGAGAAGGATAAATAATTTTTGACCCAGGCTCCTGAAGCAAGTAATGCAGTTTTCTTAGCCAGGTATATTCTAACTGAAAAATTCTCCATATCCTAACTATAAGAATTTTTTCTCTAAAGGCTAAAAATATGAACTGTGGACAGTTAGACTTGCCTCATGAGGTGAAACTGGGGTAGATTATGGCGCCCCCCCCCCCCCCCCCCCAAAAAAAAACAAAACAAAACATCCCAAACCCCACCACAAAAACAAGCAACAAACAAACAAAAAACACAACAACAAAAAACCCCAAGCAAAACAAAACCAACAGAACCAAAACCAAACAAACCTTCTCCACAACAAAGAAGCCCACACCACAGATTTAGAAGCTTTTTCATTTGAGTGGTACTGATCTGGGACCAGAGTAAAAGGGTCACCAGATCAACTTGAACCTTTTCTGTTAAGAATTTAGAACTTTGTGCTCCCTTTTCAGCCGACCATGCTTGTTCTGAAATCCAGCACACTTTACTCCATGACAACTTGTTGGACAATGTGTCTTTTTTTCCCCTTAGGTCAGCCTTATAATCAGTTGGCTATTCTAGCTTCCTCCAAAGGAGACCACTTGACCACAATTTTCTACTACTGCAGAAGCATTGCTGTGAAGTTTCCTTTCCCAGCTGCCTCCACTAACCTACAAAAAGCACTTTCTAAAGCACTGGAAAGGTAAGATTAAGCATATTGTATTTCTGCTCAGGTAAGATGGAGGGGATGTCTTCCAAATATACCTTCCTTGCCAGAAGCTATTCGTGTTGGGTAGTAGAAACAAGTTCCTCAACCCCCATCTAGTCAGAGCATCCTTACACATGTAACCAGCACGGGTTAGGGGTTTACCAGAACAGGTTAGGCACTGAACTGCTGGAAAGCAACTCTGTGGAGAAGAACATGGAATTCTTGGTGGACAAGTTGCCCATGAGCCAGCAGTGGGCCCTTGTGGCCAGGAAGGCCAATGATCTCCTGCAGTGTATGAAGAAGAGTGTGGCCAGCAGATTAAGGGAGGTTCTCCTCCCCCTCTACTCTTCCCTAGTGAGGCTACATCTGGAGTATTATGTCCAGTTCTGGGCCCCCCAGTACAAGACAGGCAGGAAACTACTGGAGAGAGTCCAGAGTAGGCTTTGAAGATGCTGAGGGGACTGGAGCATCTCTGTGCCCAGGAAAGGCTGAGAGCCCTGGGGCTGGTTAGCTGGAGAAGAGAAAACTGAGAGGGGAGCTGATCAGTGTCTAAAGGACGGGTGTCAAGAGGGTGGGGACACACTCTTTTCAGTGGTGCCTGGTGTCAGGACAAGGGGCAACAAAGCACAAACTGGAACCCAGGAGGTCCCATTTGACCATGAGGAAAAACTTCTTTGCTGTGAGGGTGTCAGAGCCTGTGCCAGGCTGCCCAGAGAGGAGAGATTCCAAACCCACCTGGACACTGTGATCCTGGTCCCTCTGCTCTGGGTGACCCTGCTGGAACAGGGGGGTTGGATGAGATGATCCCCAGAGGTCCCTTCCAACCCCCAGCACCCCTGGTACTCCATGGAACAAAGGATCCTTTGTGTCCGGGGTGCTCCTGAGTGTGAATAGTGAATGTAAGAAAGAAGGGTATTGTGCCAACATGAAAAAGTAGCTTTATGTGAGCATTCCTCCTTTTCTGAACTCCATAGAAGAAGTTTTGTAATGTTATGTGCAGGCTGTGACTAATTCCAGAGACTGAAGTCAGGTGTTTCTGTTCTGGCTGCAGTCGTGATGAGGTGAAGACTCGATGGAGCGTGTCTGACTTCATCAAGGCGTTTATTAAATTCCATGGCCATGTGTACCTGAGTAAGAGCTTGGAGAAGCTGAGCCCTCTTCGAGAAAAGCTGGAAGAACAATTCAAGGTTAGTGGTAACAACGTATTAATTAGTGTACTGAGGAGAGTATTTTTAGCAACTGAGTTCTGAAATTACAGTCCAATAATAACTTTTTCACAGGCTAAAATACAGGAAGCTCTAGTAGCCAGTTAGGGATGGTTTGCATCCCAGCTACAACAGAGTTCTGTTGACTTCTGCAAGTAGTAGGACTTTGTTCCCATTTGACTTGTGCTGCATTATTAGTGGAAATACAGAAGAAATCAGTGATTACCATTGATTTTCTGCTCTTTAACCTGGATGATTCTTGAATACCTGTGAAAAGCACTTGATGCATCTGGGAAGTCTTGGCTTAGCAGCTGAGGAAATTTTGAGAGCTTCATTTTTGGATGGTGTTCACTCACTTGCACTGGTTATTAAGGCTGCTTTTAATCTTCCTCAGACATCTTGCCTTTCCTGTCAGTGGTTTGCCTTTAAAAACAGTGTTCCAGCACCACCTTAATTTGTGTGTAAGCTAGAACTATTCAGAACATGTTTCCTCTGGAAAATTCAGGAATGCCCATTAATTTTGTAGCCAGCTCATTACGTTGGACAATATAGCAAAGTTTGAAATAAAGAGAATTTGGTAAGGTATTTATACATGGTAGTACAAATTTCAAAGCAGACAAAATATTAACTGATACATGCTCTTTGGAAACTCCTCTGCTTGTGGAAGAGGAGCAGGCGGTGTGGATACGATCAACAGAGCAAGCACAGGAGATGCTTTTCCAAAGTAAGAAATGGGGAGGTTTTTTTAGCAATGTAAAGAATTACAAACGTTCTTTACAGTGCTTGCTTGCATTTTCTCATTGAATTGCCCTGCTAGAGCTAGGTCCAGACGTTCCTTAAAATAAAAACAAACCCCACAACTTGTGAACTGTGTAAGCTTTGAATGTGAGCTGCTGGAACGCTGGGAGCTCAAGTGATGTTATTTCAGAATTAAATAATTGTATCTCTCTTTCTGCGAGCGATGTTGGCTGTTGAGCAAGTACTGCTTTTTCCACAATGATTGTAATCAATAATTACGAGCGTTGCTCAGGCGTGTGGAACAGTCTTATTTTTCTGAAGTGATCCAGGGCGTTAAGAGAGAGAGCTAATTGAGCCTTGCTTTGTTCCTTAGATTATCTTTTGTTTATATTATGCAATGTAAGGCTGAATTTACTAGAGAGCAACTCTTCTGACTTAAAATGGATTGAATGTGGATGTGAAACTGGCTGTACGGTGGATAATCTAACTTAGTGGCTGATTTTAACTTGGAATGAGGAGAGCAGTCGTAGTGTTAGGGGTGTTCAGCCAGGCCCCCCGTTCTGCTGCTGACAGCTCTGCCAGTTCGAGTTGTCAGCTGGAGAGCGCGTCGTGCCCTTAACTAGAAATCAGGGTTGAACAATGGAGTTCAGTGCTTTTCCTGATGCTTATGCCAGTTAATCCGCTTGTCTTTAGATGAACGTCAAGGAGGCAAGTTCTTTTCCTTGTTCTGAAAAAGGTGTCTCTTCCAGCACAGTTGGCTGGAATGCAGCTGTAAACAGCTCGTGCTATTTTAGTCCACCATGGCATCCCGTGACCCGTGAAAGCAGATGTGGAATTAACCTTTAATACATAACCACACGGTAGTCAAACTCGCCTGGGGCATTGCTTTTGTTTGTTTGTTTGTTTGTTTTTCCCAAATGTCACCTTCTCCAGAAGGACTGAAAAAATGCAGTGGCTTCTGCCATTCTTGCGGTGCCATTGCGACGCTGTCGTTGCGCGTTCAAGTCGTGCTTGCTCGAAAGAGAACCCCATCTGAGGGGGTGACTGTTCATTGTGCCTGTGAGTTGGTACCCAAGCCAAAACCTTGGGTTTAGCAGTGGCTGTCTGCATGTGTCCTCCTGGGGAAGCCCAGTGCTGTGCTAAGAGAGATGACCTGAAAATAAACCTCGGAATGAATATTGCCTTAAGGGCAGAAGCATTAGTCAAGCGGTGAAGTAGCAACTGCTAATCCTTGTGAGTGTGTGCTTTAGCATGTAAACCCCCCCTGCTTTGTCCACACTGTCTCTGTTGCAGAGGTTGTTATTCCAAAAGGCCTTCAACTCTCAGCAGTTAGTCCATATTACTGTCATCAACCTGTTCCAACTGCATCACTTGCGAGACTTCAGCAACGAAACGGAGCAGCACAGCTACAGCCAGGATGAGCAGCTCTGCTGGACACAATTACTGGCTCTCTTCAGTAAGTATGAAAGCAAATTGATTTTTTTTTTTTTGTCTTTCTCTTTTGGTTTTATATGGAATGTGTTAGTAATTTACTGTCAGTATCTAGCCAAGTGGCTGTGTGAGGTAAGCGATGAGAATAGACATTATGGGAGGAAGTTGAGAGAAGATGGCTGTGCAGGATCATTTATATCCAGCAGTGCTGACTAACACTGGAGTTACCTGCCCTGGACTTACTCTGTTTGAAGCTTTACAGAATTCAGCATTTTTTTTTCCTGGTTCTAAGAGAACATTTTAACTTGGGTGCAAAGTTGGGTCCAGCTTGGCTGTGGGCAGTACCACACGCGAGGAGCTGCTCCAGAGTTGGCTGCAATATGGTGTGAGTTGCTTTGGCACTAGTTCTGATTCAACAGGACTGAATTTGAAGCCTATTGGTCTAGAATCTCAGCTGTTAGGTCTTCAGTGTCAACTAGGGAATGAGTGGGAGCATAGTGATTCTGAGTGCACCAGAGTGACACTGGCGTGGTTACTGTTTGTCAGCTTGGTGTCCTAACGTGTCTGAGCCCGTTGAGCCAGCTCCAGTGGATTTGTGTGCCTCGTGCCCTGGAAGAGTGGATAAAATGCAGATCGATAGTTGAGTTGTTAATTTCTAACAAATGAATGAATATTTTTATAATGGGCTTGTCTCGCTGCATTTTGTTAACGTTGAATAATTTGCCACGACACTTCAAAAGCTGGGGAACCCACTAAGATTCTACTTTATGGTAAAAAGCTTTTTATTGAGAAAAAGATGTTCTGATCTGCTGGTGGATTTCTTAAAATTAAGTAATTGGGCTGCTTTATTCTGAAGAACTCGCCCTTAAAAATAGGGGGTTGTGAGTGGGATGTGTTTATTTGGCCAAATTTCAAGTGGCATTCCCTCATCCTTTGGCTTTTGGTTGTTTTTTTGTTTTGTTTTGTTTTCTGCTCTGTTTCTAGTGTCCTTTCTTGGAGTTCTGTGCAAGTGTCCTTTACAAAATGACTACCAGGAGGACTCTGGGGCTGCATATCCTCTTCCAGCTGTGAAGGTTTCAATGGACTGGTTGAAACTTAGGCCCAGTGTTTTCCAGGAGGCCGTGGTTGATGAAAGACGGTAGTGAGTGTTAATCTTTCTTTTGATACATTTGATTGCATAAAGTAATAATAACTGGTGACCCACAGATCAGTAATGGGAAAAGTGATCATTTTAACTCATCATTACAGGCATCAGAATGATAAAGAATGTGTGTGCTAAAAAGTTCATAAAACAAAACAACACTTGTGGGCTATGTGAGCAAATTCTGGTTTAATTTGCTTTCAGTTTGCGTGTAACTTGTTAAGATCAGAGGAATCTTCTACATAGTGTCTGACTTGAGCATAACTACTGAGCATACCCTTAGTCTAACCTATTGAGGTAGGTGGCAGGAGAATTTCATGCAGTAAGCCACCTCTTGGTCAGTGCTGGGATCCAGTATTTCTGGCTTATCATCCAGGAATTCAATTGAATTTAGTAGAGGTGGTCTTTAAATGTCAGCATTTCTGGACCGTTGCTCTGATTTTTCTTTTCTGCCTTTAATCTCATCGTTTTAGGCTTAAATAGGTCAAAACTCACCCACTTCTTTTATACAGCCTGTTAACTTTTCATGATTTATAGCGATTCAATAAAGTCTTTCTGACCTTAAGATGTTTTTTCAGGTTGGAGCGACCGTTACTGACACAATTGGAGGAATAGTTTTCCTACAATGGGGATGTTAAGGAAAATACTGTAAAACCAACTAGCTTAGCTGATCATTTGCAGTGTACCATGGTGATTTCAGCTTTCTGAATCCTGGGGTCAGTTTTTGGCCCCTCACTCCCAGAAGGACACTGAGGGGCTGGAGCGTGGCCAGAGAAGGGCAACAGAGCTGTGGAAGGGTCTAGAGCACAAGTTTTGGGAGGAGTGGCTGAGGGACCTGAGAGGTTATTCAGCCTGGAGAAAAGGAGGCTCAGGGGAGACCTTCTCACTCTCAACAACTCCCTGAAAGGAGGTTGTAGAGAGGTGGAGGTTGGTCTGTTCTCCCAAGTAACAAGTGGTCAAACAAGAGGAAATGGCCTTAAGTTGCACCAAGGGAAGTTTAGATGAGATATGAAGAAGAATTTCTTTACCAAACCGCTTATCAGGCACTGGAACGGCCTGCCTGGGGAAGTAGTTGAGTCCCCAGCCCTGGAGGTATTGAAGAGTCACATAGACATAATGCTGAGGGATATGGTTTAGTCAAGGTCTTCTCAGGGTTAGGTTAATGATTGGATGATCTTACAGGTCTTTTCCAGTCTAGGAGATTCTGTGAAACTCTACAAACATCTGAAATAGGAAAGAAACCTATTTACCTAGAAATGTAGGTGAATCCAAAGGCAAGAACCCAGCTCAGAAATTACTATATCAGTACTAGCACGTGCTCTTTGGAAATGAGTTTTTCAAAGCTGCCCTGTGGAAGCCGCATGAGGTCTAGATTTTTACGTGCGTCGTTACATCAGTCCTCTTTAGGGATCCCTCGTTATGAAACCTCATTATTTCAGATGTCGTACAGGAAGATTACAATTTGTGGTAGGTTGCAACAGGCTTGCCCTCTCCCTTTTTTCCTCCCTCTGTTCCTTGTCAGTCACGGGGAGGAGCTACTGCTTAGTTTAGAGAATAATCATCATGTCTCCGGTCCCCGCGGCGGTGCAGCGAAGTGGCTGACCTCAGGCTTCCAGGTGCTGAAAGAGAGGACAGATTCATGTCACTAACGCCCAGCGCAGTGGGCACCTTCCTAAGAGAGTTTTCTGTTGCTTCCATGGACTTCATACTCATCACTGAAGCAGAAGAAGGATGCTTAGGCTTCTGGGTTTAAAAAGCCTGTTGGTGGCAGTTCAATCTTAACCACCTACGCAGTGGTCGTTGTGATTATTTGCTCCAGGGCCTTTGTAAAGAATTTCCAGTCATTGCTTATCCTGGCTTATCCTGTAAGGCAGGCAAACTGCTTTGATGGTCTTACACCTTCTTAGCTTTCTGGTCACTGCTTCAGTGCTACAGTACTGTCTGAAAGTTTGCAGAACACAAGTGCTTACCTACAGCTGGATCTTAGTGATTTGGTTTGCTTCCCAAGTGATTAATTTGCTGTGCCCTGAGAGCAGCCAGCTTTGGGCTGGAAAAGATGAATTACCACCAGGAGCTCTGAAAGTTTGCTCACGCAAGAGGTTTGGCTCATTAAATTCATAGCAGGCTTGGAGTGGTTTTTCCAGAAAGTGGCCTTTTCCGTAACACTGGAGGGAAACTTTCCCTTTTCTTGGGAATCAGAGGATTGAGGGAAGCTGTGACTGTGTAACAGAGTTCAATGGTTTCTTGGTAAGGCAAGTAGGTGCCATATTTTGTAGTTTTTGCTTACAGTTTGTCTGTTTTCTGATTTGTAGCATATGGCCCTGGCTGATTTCTCTTCTAAACAGCTTCCAGCCTCATGAAGAAGATCTATCCAATAATAATGGTAAGGATACTTCTCCTTTATCCATAAAGAACCTGGAACAGTGCATGCTTTTCCTGATGTTCTGGGGAATTGCAGTTGAGGAGCAATGAAGGGATCAAGTTGACTTCTCGTGTTAGTATGTGTGAACACATGGCAAATGCTGCTTTCTTGTGCTGAGCAGACTTTGCTCTTCTTCATCATTCCTGAGCTCCTCAGGTTTCAGGGTGGGCCAGTACAGCTGTGCAGGCTTTACTATGTATAGTGACCTCGTTGAGGTATCTACCTATGCTGCTGTACTCAGTGCTTTCATGCTTTCCTGACACTGTTTGCTGTCTATTCACCAGCAACCCCCCTTCCAGAAGAATTTGAGTTGCAAGGATTCTTGGCTCTGAGGCCCTCGTTCAGGTGGGTGACAGCTGAAAGGAGACCATACTCTTGCTGACGTCACTACTTCGATAGACCTGTTCTCTCCAATATCTTGTTTATAAACACTTATGTATGGATTGATGTAGATATCTTTTCAAAAGAACTGCAGTAGACAACATCTTAGAACTCTAGGGAAAGTCATGAGCTTATAATATTGCTCATGGCTTTTTTTGGGTTTTATCCATAGTCTTCAGACTAGTAAATGGAGAGGGAAAAATTTAAGCCGTGAGGAAGGGGATACTTTAATATGAAAATGACTTGTTCTGGTTTCACTTTGCTGGTTTTTAGTCTGGTTTTGACTGTATCCCTGTACCTAATATCATGTACAAATGCTGACTAAATATTAGATGTGTCATAGAATCATAGAACTGTGGAATGCTTTGGGTTGGAAGGGACCTTTCAAGCTCATCCGGTCCAACCCCCCTGCAGGGAGCAGGGCCATCTGCAGCTAGAGCAGGGTGCTCAGAGCCCTGGCCAACCTCCCCTGCAATGGTGCCAGGGATGGGGCAGCCACCACCTCTCTGGGCAACCTGGGCCAGGCTCTCACCACCCTCACTGTAAAACATTTCTTCCTTCTCTCCAGTCTACACCTCCCTCTCTTAGTTTAAAACCATCACCCCTTGTCCTGTCCCAACAGGCCCTGATAAAAGGTCTGTCCCCATCTCTCTGCCAGGCCCCTTGAAGCACTGCAAGGCCCCCAAAAGGTCTCCCCAGAGCCTTCTCCTCTGCAGGCTGAACCCCCCCAGCTCTCCCAGCCTGGCTCCCAGCAGAGGGGTTCCAGCCTTCCCAGCATCGCTGGGGCTCCTCTGGCCCCTCTCCACCAGGTCCCTGTCTCTGCTGTGCTGAGCACTCCCGAGCTGGCCCAGCACTGCAGGGGGGTCTCCCCAGCGCAGAGCAGAGGGGCAGAATCCCCTCCCTTGACCTGCTGGACACAACTTTTCACTAGGCTATTATATTTGTGATTTTGATTATCACCCAGATGAGCTTTGGGCTTTATTTATTTATTTTTTTTAAAAAAGAAACCTTTTTGATACAGAGGCATCTCACCAGAAGAGAATTACCTCTGTAATTCAGACAGCTGGAACAGCCAGGTTTCAATAGTACCTGGTGAAATTTCACAGCTGACCAGTTATATTTCTATAGAAATTTGACGTTGCAGAGGGTAACTGTGTAATTAATACTATGCCCCCTCCTGTGTCGATACTAGGAACTTGGATTTTTCCAAAGGCCACCAGGCAATTACAGGAGATAAGGAAGGGCAGCAACGTCGGATCCGGCAGCAGCGTCTGATCTTCACAGGCAAATGGATCGCTGATAACCAGCCGAGGTAACTGCAAGTAGCTTCCCTGTGTCTCACTTGCTGCTCTGAGCTTACATAATGCAGGTGCCAGAGTTGAATGTTGTTTTTCCTCCCTGATCAACACAGCAACTGGGTGTAATGTGAATACAAGATGCTGACAGCTCTCATAACCGTGTAGCGCGTTGTTACTTCTTCGACTGGCTATGATAAGGAACGTCTTTGGATAATACACTTGCTTTTCAATTCCTTTCTTTTTCAGGTTGATTCAGTGTGAAAATGAGGTAGGGAAGCTGTTGTTTTTGACAGAAATCCCAGAACTATTACTAGAGGACCCTAGTGAAGCCAAAGAGAGTCTCGCCTTGCAGGAAACATCTATCGCAGAGCCGCTGTCTATGGATGGGAGCCCTGGACTCAAATCGGTTCTGTCCTCTGGCAGAAGCCTGAACAACAACTGCGATGCAGCGGAGAAACCAATGGTCACATTCAAAGAGAACATCAAGCCCCGGGAGATGAACAGAGAGCAAGGACGAATCTATCCCCCTAAAGACATAGGTAGGGAAAGACGGGACTATAGCAAAGGATTAGTAGCCAATAAGAATGATGGAAAGAAGGATAACAATAAAAGAAAGAACGAGACCAAGAAATGCGGCTTGGATAAGATGCAGGAAGCTGGAAAGCAGAACGTGGCAGTTCAGGTAAGCCTTCAGATCCAAGGGATGCTGTGTCTTAGGCAGTGTGATGGCCATCTCGGGGCCGTCGCTGCCCGTGTAGTGCACGGTAGAGTCGAGGTCTCCTGAGGGACCCTGTCAGTGCAGCTGATGCACACAAAGAGAAACACATCTGTCTCAGAGACAGGTGGTAGTGATCTTTGGGTCTCGGCCCTTTTCCTTGATACCGTCTCAATTTATTGGGGAGGAGAAGGTAGGGAGCCATGAAAGGTGATTTTTTTGCTATGTTAGCTCCCTTAAAATCCACTCCTGTCAGTCCACGAGTTACTCAGGCTATCAAGGCAGGTCACAGTTGTGCTCTGTCTGTTGTGAAGGAACTGGGTGCTCTATGGTTTTTTGGTTTGGTTGACTTGTGCACACTCAGTAAATTGAACACATGACAAAAGCACCCAGTCATTTATGTGGAATAAGATCTTCCATCCCATGTGTGCAGGCAGGTAGCCCTCTGTTGACACAATGCCCCTAAAGAATAAAACAGCCCTAAGATGCTCAAAATTGTTGGGTGTTAGATCAACTGCTCTTTTATCAGTTGTATATTTTTTAGAGGCGTGCTTTTTTTTTCCTCTGCTTCTGTGAGCATGACATACAAAAATGCTCATCTCTGAAGTAAGTAGTGAATTTACTGGTCTGACTTCCATTGAGTTGTAGTAAATAATGGTGGAGAGTTTCAGGGCTGATCTGATCTGTACCTAGATAGTTTGGCTCTCTCATTCCCTGGTGACGTCTGGAGGCATTTAATGATAATGATGGAGACTCTGTTGTCATTTCCCTAGAGAAACTGTGTCAGCTTTTCACTCCTCTTGCAAGTGGAAGTCATTTCCTAATGCTTTTCATCTCCCTTGCCTTTCTGTAGGCCTATTACTGCTTCCCAGGACAGGTCTTTCTCTTTGCAACTGCTCTGAAGACCTGTGTCATTACTTGAGGTCTTGCTTTTCCCAGGCTAGACAAGCCAGCTCTTTTAGTCTTAACAGCTTGTGTTGTTGGGAGCCCTGGATCATTCTTGTTCCCCTCCTGACTTTTTTTGCTGTTAAATATCATCGTTATAAAACAGGAAGGTCTGAACTGTCAGTGCCATCCAGTTGGTTTTGCAGGGGGTCCTACCAAGGTGGGGTAAAGGGGAGTAGCTACAGAAATTGTGGCCATTGTGAGTCACCAAACAAGAGTCTGGTATCTGAAAACCAACAGAGGTGAGTTCGAAGAGCCGGTTTCGATTTGTTGGCTACATCTGGAATGTGGTTGCAGGCCTGAGCACGACTCCCAGAATTAAGGTCTCGAGGCTGATCAAACCCGCTAGATTTTATCAGAATATTTTGGGATAGGGAAGGTATTTTATTTTTAACCCATTCTATTTATCAGAAATGTGCTTGTTTTAGTCTTAACAGGTGACAAACCCGGGAAGAATTCATTTCAAACCCAGCTACAGCAGAATCTGTTCTGATGTGCCTGGTCGCTCCGCATCTTTTGTTAAACAGAACTGAATGTTGACTTTTCAGTTCCATCAGCTATATTTGTTATGGCAAAAAATACCTTTAGGTTTATATAGTTTGGATGGACTTATCCAGAACATGGGGTGGCTTTGCTTCCCATTCCACTGAGAAACCACTGTAGGTTTTGTACGGATTGGTGGTCTGTTCGTGCTCTGCTTTGGCCTTGGATGTGTCAGGCTTTATCTCCTCCACGGTTCATTAGCTTTGAAAGCCTAAATGCTACAAATGGTGCAGCTCCTGCTTAGCAGAAATGTTAAGAATTTTATACTAATTAGCTCTGTTTCGTAGATTAGTGGAAAACTTGCACACTCAGGGCCATGAAAGTGTGACACAGGTTGTATCCCTACTATACAGGGAAAACAATTAACATTAGATGCAGAGGAAGGTGTAATGCAGACTTACTCAGTGTAACATATTCTGAAGAGGTCACAGTGATGCAGTGGTGCTTCTCTCAAGCGCTGTGTAGGAATCTTTAGAACCACTGAGAGGGGAGTAAATATTTGGTAGTATCGACACTTTTGAGGTGAGGTCACTGAATCCCAGCATGGCAGGGGTTGGAAGAGACCTCAGGAGACCATCTCATCCAACCCCCCTGCTCCAGCAGGGTCACCCAGAGCAGGGGGCCCAGGATCACAGTGTCCAGGTGGGTTTGGAATCTCTCCAGAGAAGGAAACTCCACAGCCTCTCTGGGCAGCCTGTTCTGAGGTCAAGTAGCACGGAAGTAACTGAAATTTCTGTCTTGATTAATCAATTTTAGCTATTTAGGTTTTAAAATTTAACTCTAAATCCCATGGTTGGGGGGGGATCTTTTGGAAGCCTCCTTTGCAAACGTGTTAAAGCAGCACTGAGTTTGTGATGGCCTAGAGCTCGTGTTTTGAAATCCCCCGGCAGGAAGAGTGGGTTTGAATTCTCTGCCATTGATGTAAAAGAACATGTAGCTCTTGGTGTGAGGTATAAAAAACGTTTGGCCTATCGCAGAGAGGAAAAAAAGGACAGCACGGTGTAAGTTGAATACACAGAATGTGACAGAAGGTGAAGGTGGGCACTGAACAGATGTGGCACGAGCAGGCACTGCATCCTTCATGGTGCTTGGCATTGGCCGGAACCTGGAGGTGGAATTCCCTCCTCACTCTTTCCAGCAGGAGATCAAAAATACACCCAAACCTCCCAGTCATACAATCTACCTATTTTTTTTTAAATTAAATTTCAAAAAAACCCACCCCACTCCCATAATTTCTAAATGGGGAAATACAGATTTATTTGGAAAAGAAGTTAAGAAAGCATTTGAATGCAGCTACCCCTTTACTACTGTATTTTGGCAGAACTCAGCAACACTAAACGTTGAAATACCCCCCCCACACACACACTATTTTGGTTTGTTTGGTTTGGATTTTTTGGTTTTTTATTTGATCCCCAGTAAACCCCTTTCTTTCAAGCACTTTTGAGTCTTGGCATCAGGTCTGCTCCTGGGCCCTTTCTGTATTGCCCAGGTTCCTTGCTTGCTGTCTTTTTCCTGCCTGCTCCATCTTGCATTCCAGGCAGTTCTGCCGAGCTGAACACAAAGGGAAAGTAGTCTTCCCCTCTGTCTTCCTCTCCAGGAAGACCCAGACCGCAGCAGGCTCAGAATCAGGTAAACATTCCATTACATTCTTCTCTCTGCCTTTAACTGGTGCAGCTCTTGTAACAGAACATAGAGCAGTTACTCGGTGAAGTCCTGTATGCTCTCACTCAAAAGCATTTTGTAGCATGCAGGAATTTGTGGCTCTACGTCACTGTCTGGATTAGGCTGAAGGAGTTTCCCGGGAGTAGCGTGGTAGTTGTGTGGTTTGGGTTTGGTTTAAGGTGCTGCAGGTAAGTAGCATGAGTTAGGTTGAAGCAGTGCCCTGGGAGAAGCGTAATAGCATCTGCACTCTTGTTTTCTTCTGAAGGCACCGCAGGTGAGCAGCGTGGTAGGTTCTTCATGTGGTCTGAGGGTGTTAGGATATCCGCTCCCCACCCTCTCGCTCGAGGAGGAGTCTGTTGCATCTTCTGGGTAGACAGCCTTAGAGTGCTTTTGTGAGGCCAGGAGTGCCTGAGGACAGGCAGGGTCACCTGCCTCAGGTCAGCAAGGAGGAGGGAACGGGGTTCCTGCGTTACAAACCTCTCCCAGTTACTTAGGGAAAAGAAAATAATCTCTCAGGTGATCTGGGAGTTCTTTTTATTTTTTTTTTTTTGGCTTGAGATGTGATGTGGGCAATTACAGGAAAAGGTGTCTAATTATTTCTTACTTTCTTTTGCATTAGGTGAAATCCCAGTCGGAGATGAGGAAGACTCCGGTGTCTGAAGCCAGGAAAACACCTGTAACTCAGACTCCAAGTCAGGCCAGCAGTTCTCAGTTCATCCCCATTCATCACCCAGGAGCCTTCCCTCCCCTTCCTAGCCGGCCAGGTAATTAGTGCCGGGCTTTTTTGGAAGTGTGATTTACTGTTGACTGTAAGGAAAACCCTGTACTAGCGGTTGTTACGGCCTCTGAAGGTAGGAGCTGTTTTCAGAGAATCACTCAGGTTGGAAAAGGCCCTTGGGATCATCGTGTCCAACCATCAGCCCTACTTTACAAGTTCACCCTTAGACCATATCCCCCAACACCACATCCAAGCAATGTTTAAACACATCCAGGGATGGGGACTCAACCCCTTCCCTGGGCAGCCCATTCCAATATTTCACTGCCCTTTCTGTGAAGAATTTTTTCCTAGTGTCCAGTCTAAACCTGCCTTGTTTCAGCTCGAGGCCATTCCCTCTGGATCTGTCCCTAATTACCTGAGAGAAGAGCCCAGCACCAGCCTCTCTACAATGTCCTTTCAGGGAGTTGTAGAGAGTGATGAGGTCTCCCCTCAAGCCTCCTCTTCCTCAAACTAAACAGGCCCAGCTCCTTCAAACGATCCTCAGATGATCTGTTCTCTTTAATGAACATGGATTCTCACACTGAGAATCTTCCAAAGTAGTAAAGAAGAGGCATAGCAGAAATGAGACAGGATAAATAAGATTCCTAATGCTTTGGACTCGAGGTCTGTCGTGAAATCTGCCACCTTCCTTCTTGGTTAGTTGGGTGTGAGATCAAGGAACTTCACAGTAGGTTGTTCCCATAGTTGGTCAAAACATGCCAAAGCCTTCTGCTAGCTCAGGAGGAAGGAGTCTAAAGCTCAGGTTCTTTTGTAGAGGTGCACACATTCCAAGCTGTGATTTCTGTGGACTTATGTGGTGGTGTTGCTACATTGCATGTTCCCGTTTTGCTGCGGGGTGTTCCGGTCATGCCTTGCTGTCCATGTTTGCTCACAAAACAGCTGGAAGCTGTATCTTCCCGGCATCTGTTGTGTGGTTGCTCAATGGAAGACAGAGGGACGTCTTCCCTGTCCCAGAGTCAGCATAAAATCTGGCCTGTGAGACATGGAATTAAAGCTTGCCTTCCAAACCTGGCTTTTCAGGAAAGGAATTGATCTCGTGGATATGAGGATCTGTTTGCTTTACCATCTGTCTCTGTCTACATTGACCCTGAGACTGGTGAGGAGGCAGCAGACGTATCAATTGCTTCTATTCATTGCTCCACAAGTTTAGTTCCTGAAAACGTGTGTGTTTGAGGGGGAGGGAAATCAGAGGGTAAAGCACTGAAAACCCCAGAATGGTGAAGGAAAAAGGTAGTGGGGGCCGGGGGGAAAGCAGGGAGATTGAGGTGTGGGATGGGGGAAGTGTGACTCTCACAGATACTGCCCTGGCTGTCTATTAGCAGTGCCTGGAATATCCCCATGGAGAACAAACCCTGAATCCCCCTGTGATCACAGCCACATAGGTGCAACGATGAGAAAGGACGTTACAGAGCGCGTATGCAAACTGCTGTCTCTGTCCTCATGGTCTAAATGAGCCAAATAGGGAAGAATAATAAGAAAGCTCCCTCCATAAACCACTGAGTGGGTTTATCTGCTCTGGCAAGTTGTGATTAAAAGTGTGGTTTTGTCTTTCCCAGGGTTTCCACCTCCGACCTACGTCGTCCCCCCTCCTGTGGCTTTCTCCATGAGCACAGGGTACACCTTCCCAGGTGGTGTTTCTGTCCCAGGAACCTTCCTCCAGCCCACAGCTCACTCGCCTGCAGGAAACCAGGTGCAAGGTGGGAAACAGTCCCACATTCCTTACAGCCAGCAACGGCCCTCTGGACCAGGGCCAATGACCCAGGGACCTCAGCAAACACCACCTCCTTCCCAGCAACCCCTCTCATCTTTACCAGCTCAGGCAACAGCACAGTCCGCAAGCCAGTTACAGGTCCAAGCTCTGGCCCAGCAGCAGCAGCAACAGTCCCCTACAAAAGCTGTGCAGGGCCTGGGGAAGAGCCCACCACACCACTCCGGATTCCAGCAGGTAAACTTGATAAGCTTCCTTTAAAAATAAATGGCAGCAAGCGTAGAGTATCTTGAGTTGGAAGGGATCCGTAAGGGTCGAGTCCAACTCCTGCTCCCTTACGTGGGCAAATTCTTCTTGGGAACAGACTCTGGTGTTCTGAGTGGCTTTTTTAAGAAGTTTGGTTTTGCTCTTTAAACACAGTTTCAGTTGTATAGAAGTTTTTTTTCAAGGTACACAGACTGAGATGCTCAGGTATTGTAGGAAGTGGATTGACCAGTACAATCTATAGCTACTGGAAGGCAGTAGAATTTTCCTGTTTTCAGCTCATACAGGTTTGTCAGGACACGCTGCCCCATGACTATCCCAAAGCAGCCTTAAGTATTTTTTCTGCCATTTGCTCAAGTTCCAGTAACTGCTATTAATGCTACTCTTGTACCCAAACCAAATCATTCTCAAACAGCCTTATCCTCCTGGATTACCTTCTCAAAAGACATCAGTGGGAAATTTTGATCGGTGAACTAGGCAAACTTGAAAAAGAGCTGAAGTTTAGTGGGTACAAACATACCATTGTGTAACTGGGCAGCAAAATGCTGCTCAGTGCCTTAGTAAAGGTGTTTATAAGGCACTGGATTAGAGTAAGGATTGTACTTGACTGGGGAGTGTTAGATGCCTATCAAGACTGTGCATTTTGGTGAATAACACAGTAAATCAGAGTGTTTGTGGAGTGTCCATCACGAGTGAGCTGGGCTGACAGTGTGAATGGAGTTAGGCTTGCAGTTGACATGAACTGTTCCTACCCGCCGGTGAAACGATGCCTCTCTGCCGCAGTATCCGCAGACAGACTCATCCAAGCAGCTCTGGAACCCACCTCAAGTCCAAGGCTCCCTGGGGAAGATCATGCCCATAAAGCAGTCCTATTACCTGCAGGCCCAGGACCCTCTAAAATTATTTGAACAGTCATTACAGCCTCCCGTGATGCAACAGCAACCTCTGGAGAAAAAAATGAAGCCTTTCCCAATGGAGCCATATAACCAGAACCCCTCAGAAGTCAAGGTGCCAGAATATTACTGGGACTCTTCCTATGGCATGGCTGACAATAGGGTGATGGCACAGCAGCCTAACATGGACCGCAGGGGAAAACGGCAAGGAGTCTTCCGCCCAGAGCAGGATGCTGTCTCCAGGATGACCTTTGAGGTAAAGATCCGTGATATTCTTGACAGCTCCAGGAATTTCCTTCTTTCAGGAGTGCCCTGTATCCCCGAGCGGGTCAACGGGAGCTTGTTTAGCAGGGAGCTGGATATCGGTAAATGGGATTCTGGCAAAGAGTGGTGACTTCTGCATTTTAGTTAGCTGCACGTTGGATCCAGCCCTTGAAGATTTGGTTTCAAGGAGGTCTTACAAGTCAATTTGAGGCTGGAAACTGAGGATGGCAGGAGCAGCCTTGTCTTAGACAGTGGGTTTTTGTTTAGCTTCCCCCCCACCCCTGCAAATGCCACCACACAGTGAGAGCTGAACAATTTCCTTAGCTCTTGGCTGCACTCATGGAATACTTTGCTTCTGTTCGTGCAGTTGTGCCTCGTGTTGCTGTGTATAAAAGCTGCAGTTTTTGCTGTTTATTAACAGTTGTCTGTGAGTGCTTTTGGTGATGTTTATGCAGCAAATTAAACAGAGGCTTCTTTAAACCCGTGGTCAGATGCGCCTCTGTAAATGCACTCGGGGTTTTCAGAAGGTCAGCAGAGATCACTTGGCTTGTCCTTCAGAGAGAGAAGCCAGACAATGTACAGGAGCCTGCCTCTGCCCTGACGTCAGCTCCTGGTTTTTAGATGGTGACAGGGCCAGAGCATTGTTCTCATCCCTAAAAGGAAAACCCTGCCTTGGTGCAAGGCAGCGTGGTACGGGCAGAAGCTGTGCCTGTCGTGCTCGTGTTTTTAAGCATCCCTCACAAAAGTCAAGATGCCAAGTTGCACGTCCAGATACCGAGGTGCAGGCGTTTTGGCCCAGTGGTCTGGTCAGCTGGCCATTGGCATAGTGGCCATTGGCAGTGGAAATAAGTCTTGTGGGATGTAAACTCCACAAGTAGAGGAGGGAAGAAGATGAAAACATCATTTTACTAGAAACCTAAATTACTCACAGGTCAGCTATAGAAGAATAATTGTAAGATTTTGTCTTCCCTGTCCTCAGATGTGGAAACAGGTTCAGTATTTGGCATGGATGCAACGGGAAGCACATGCTCCGCTAATTAAAACTAGCTGCCCATTGTGACAGTGCAGTGCTCATCCCACTGCTCATTAGGCCACAGGGCTCGTTACGTTTCCTCTCTGGGTGCCTCAACACACTTCTGCTACCCCACTTCCTCACCCCGACACTTCTGCTTGCTGCCACCTGCCTTCCTCCTGCTGTTTTCTCTCGTCCCGCTGTGGCTTAGCCTCTCCTCGCTGTCTCTTGCTGTTCCCCTTTCTGCCTTCTGTTGTCTCACTGTGCTCATTTCTGTCACTAGGACCCCAAGAGCTCCCCTCTGCTTCCTCCGGACCTGTTAAAGAGTCTGGCTGCCTTGGAGGAGGAGGAAGAGCTGATTTTCTCTAATCCTCCTGATCTTTACCCAGCTCTGCTGGGGCCTCTCGCCTCTCTTCCTGGACGAAGCCTCTTTGTATGTATTTGATGCAATACTGCTGCTTCTCACTCTGAACTTGCATCTCTTTCTTCTACGAAATGATAAGAAATGTGTAATTCCTTTTTCTCTCCCCCATCCCTCCTGTCCACTTCCCCTCCTCACCATTGAGCTCAGACCAGCTGAAAGCCCATGGCAGAGCTCTTGGGCCGAATCCAGGCCTGCTCATTTCTGCAGGAATCAGGATAACAGTGGGTTTGGGCTTGGTTGGGTTTTGGTTGGGTTTTATTTTGGTTGCAAGTACAGTCCACAGGAGAGACGTCGTGTCATTGAACACACTCGCTCTTCTGCAGTTGCATGGGCTTGGTAACAGTGGGGAGCACAGACTGGGCTGGGGGAAGTCGTCAGAGCAAGTGTGGCTTCTTACAATCTGCATGTAAAAATGCCTTAAAAGCAGGGGGAATCTGCCCTGCTAAATGCAAAAGAGTTTGTAAAAGGGCAAGGTGGCTTTGGAAGAAAATTGCAAGCAGCTAGCTAAGCAATCATTAGCTCCTGCAGAAAGACATACAGTCATCACTTCTATAGAAATACAGCTGTTTCTGATGGAGAGATATATCTTTTTTCTCTACATATCTGTACTAAAAACCTTCCTAGTTCACTAGCTGGAACGCCTTAGAGCTGCTGAGTTTATAAATTGCCCCTGAAAATGCACTCGGTGCTCGTTAAACGCTACTGTTCCAGATTAGGAGCACTACCAAAGAAGAGTTGCTTGCGACTCTTGGAGATCTCTGATTAAATCTATTCCTCGATTATTTTCCACGCCACCCCAAGAAGCCAGCAGCAAAATAGACACCCATCCCTGTCTCAGATACCTTGGCGAAGGAAACTAATAGCTGCTTCTTCAGCAGCTTCCTTTGAAGCTCCTGCTGTTGCTGTCTGCTGCCAAATGGGAGGGGATTCTCCCCTGTGGAGCTGGGTGGATATGCAGAGCATGAATTTTTGTCTGCCTTTTAAAACGCGCTTTCAAAGTAATGACTCGTCACTTTGAAACTCTAACGAGCTCGGAGCTGCTTGCCAAGATAACGAGGCTGTTTGTCTTCAGCTTACAAAATAAAAGCAAAGATATTCCAGCTATTGAGATCATGCTCGAGAGAGAGAGGTGGGGGGGATGCTGGGTCAGGTTTGTGTTGTTTGAGCAGTCAGTTTGAAAACGTCTTGGCGCGCTGAGCCAGTTTGAGTGCAAGAGGGCTGCTATGTGGGACAAAGCTACACCTTTCACTTTGGGTCACACTTATGGCTTGGTCATTGTCCACCAGCCCAGCTCTATGATTTTTTTCCTTTGGTTTCTGTTTGATAACTGATCCTGCTTCTTCCCTCAAGAGCCTTGTTCAGAGACACTATTTTTCACTGTTTAATCATAGTAAGAACCAAAGAGAAAGCTGGGAAACGTGACTCTGGCAATAACAGCTCTATGAGAGGGAGTGATGTAGATGATGGAAAAGGTCACAGTCCATGATAACATAGAACTCCAGGGGAATTCTGGAACCTCTGTTTTAAACACTGGGTTGTTGGGGTTTTTTTTCTCCTTCTCTATGCTTATTTATAATGAAAACAAGAGCGCGCTAAATCCTGCTTGGACTGTTGAACCCAATTAAAAAAATCACAGCCCTTGGCTGCTCCTGCTGTCTAAGAAATGCCTGTGCAGCAGGGATGCTCTCAAAACAGAAAGCTATCCTGTCAGCAGCCGTGTACCAGAGTCGAGTTGCATCTGAAGGAGTCCTCCGATCACTGGGAAGGATCCTGTCTCATTTGTACAGGCTTTTACACAACCATAGGGGATTTTCTGGGGGGCAGGAATCTCCTCTCTAGATCTATCAGGCAGAGTATGATGCTTAGGATCTGTAAAGCTGTTCTGGCAGTGGAGGCTGCCTGGGACTCTCAGCTGTTGTGATTTGAGTTTTGGATATTAATTACAGTTAGTAGGGAAACTACTGATTTTCTGCATTTGTGAATTTGCTTCCCCTGTCCTCCAAGGTGCTGGAGCTAAAATACAAGGCAGGTTTTAAATGTGACCAAAAGCACAGTTTTTGATAGCACGCTTTCCTCCTGCTCGCTGCGCTGAACACTAACCGCTCTGTTTCCCTTTTTGGGTTTCTGAAGAAGTCCCTGCTGGAAAAACCATCGGAATT
The DNA here is from genome assembly GCA_025345505.1 of Todiramphus chloris collaris. NCBI lineage: Eukaryota > Metazoa > Chordata > Aves > Coraciiformes > Alcedinidae > Todiramphus > Todiramphus chloris. Next base: position 2,851,649 of record JANVCC010000034.1, on the reverse strand, counting down.
GATGTCTCAGTCATCATCTTTCCTGTCCCTCAGTGGCTTTTCCCTTAACCAGGTAAGCAAGGACTAGAGTCTGCAGCCCCTCGCTGTTTGAGCTGACCATTAAACTAGGTAACGTGGCAGGAAGGTGGGGATGGCCTTCCCTTCAAACCAGTGCAAAACCTGAAAGAAATCCATGTGGGTGCCTGATTTCCAGCTGTACCAGCAGGATTATCCTTGCCTTGGTTGGCTGCCTTCCCAAATGCTCTCCAGTTACAGTTCAGCACAGGTACTGCTGAGTCTGGGTGAGTTTGTGGCCCCTTTGCTCTTAGTGGAATAGCGGAGTTGACTGAAAAGGTGCATCTCAAAGTGTTTTAGGTGTGGGGGGGTTTATTTCCTGAGCCATGGATTTCCTCTTCTTTTCCAGAGAACTGAGCAGGGGCTTGGGACTCTTGTGAGTATGGGGAATTTAAAGGTTTTGTGAAGGCTTTGCAGTCTAGCCAGGAGAAACCTGTCCTGATTCAGAATGTGATGGGCTTCATGCTATATAAGGTGACCAGTGAAGGGCAGATTGGGGAGTGAAAAATATGCTAGGAAAATATTTTGATCTCTGTTTCCTTTTTACTCTCACAGTTTTGGAAATAAATCAAATACCCAAACTTTCAAATTCTATTTTTTTTTTTCTCTCTTCAGGAAAGATATCCAAATAACAGTATGTTCAATGAGGTATATGGGAAAAACATGAATACCAGCACAAAAACAGAAGTCACCCCTTCAGTTGCCCATCAGGAGACTTCACTATATTCTCTTTTTGAAGGGACTCCGTGGTCTCCATCCCTTCCAGCCAGCTCAGGTAATCCTGGTATGGTCTTTCTTGTGTCTGGTGATTTAAGAGGATTTGAGTTAATTCAGAACCTACTGCAAGTTAAATGTAATTGTAAATTAAAAAAAAAAAAAAAAAAAAACCCCACAAACAAACAAAAAACCAACAACAAAAAAAAGCCAAACCCAAAACAACTGCTTGAAAAGGCACCTGAAGGTTTCTGTTGGTTTTTCTTTGTACAGCCTCAGAAATAGGAGGGGATTCCATAATTAATACAGCGTAAGAACCTGGATTTTAATTGAAGTAGGTGAGCAGGATAAAAGCTGTAGGAGGTGTTAAATCCTGAAATCCCCTTAACTTAAGATTCCTGACCAGCATTTGGGAGTACGGCTTTAACTCAAATATCTGTATGCTTCCAGTGTTGCATTAAGCAGGAAGAACTGGATTTCATAATGTAGATATGGGAAAGAGAAAGAAACTGCATGAAATGCTGTGAGGGCTGGAACCTCCCTGCTGGGAGGCCAGGCTGGGAGAGCTGGGGGGGTTCACCGTGGAGAAAGCTCCGGGGGAGACCTTCTTGTGGCCTTTAGTACCCCAAGGGGCCTGTCAGAAAGATAGGGACAGACTTTTTATCAGGGCCTGTTGTGACAGGACAAGGGGTGATGGTTTTAAACTGAAAGGGGAGATTTAGACTGGAGAGAAGGAAGACATTTTTCACACTGAGGGTGGGGAGAGCCTGGCCCAGGCTGCCCAGAGAGGTGGTGGCTGCCCCATCCCTGGCACCATTGCAGGGGAGGTTGCCCGGGGCTCTGAGCACCCTGCTCTAGCTGCAGATGGCCCTGCTCCCTGCAGGGGGGTTGGACCGGATGAGCTTGAAAGGTCCCTTCCCACCCCAACCAGTCTGTGATTCTATAAAAGTTTTGAGAAAGCTTGCTTTGGCTGGCCAGCTCTCTTGAGGTTTCCTGGTTGTTTGTTTTTCTGGTTAGCACATGCACGTGTTAAACACAGTCATTCAGTTCTTGTACAGGCACAAAAACCTTCCCTCAGAACCTAGGGATCTGCATTACTCTCATGTAATGGAGGGAAGAAAAACTGGCCTTCAGCACTGGAGAAGACTCAGTGCTGGCAGAACGTGCAGCAGCGCTGAGAAATTTGGAACCGAGAGGCTCCTTCTGTTCCTCTTGACCTTTCTTCCCTTTGCCTTGTCATCTCTAGATCATTCGACACCAGCCAGCCAGTCTCCTCACTCCTCCAACCCCAGCAGCTTGCCAAGCTCCCCTCCAACCCATAACCACAACTCTGTTCCCTTCTCCAACTTTGGACCTATTGGGACTCCAGACAACAGGGACAGGAGAGTTGCAGACCGCTGGAAAACAGACAAGCCAGGCAAGTGCTGGGTGCCGGGCTCGGGCGAAGCCGGGCGACGGTGTTTTGTTCTGCGGTGGTTTTCTTACTCTCCTCTGGACTTGTCTTTCTCCTGTTTCAGCGATGGGAGGGTTTGGGCTGGACTATCTCCCGGCAACATCTTCATCTTCAGAGAGCAGCTGGCACCAGTCCAGCGCTCCCAGTGGCACCTGGGCGGCCCAAGGCCCTCCCGCTATGGAAGACTCCTCAGCTGTGCTTATGGAGAGCCTGAAGGTGGGTTTGACTGAAGCTCAGGAACGGGTGCTTTTTGGTGGGTCCAGAAGAGCTGGTGATAGGCGTTAGCCCGTGGCAAGTGGCAGAAGTCGTGGGGTTTTCCTGCAGATTCACTTAAGCAGGAGATGTGGGAGGTGTGACCACTGAGGGAAGGTGTCACCATTTTCCAGTTCTTGGTGTTGTAGAATATTTTCTTCCCCATGAGGGTGGTGAGACACTGGCACAGGTTGCCCAGAGAGGTGGTGGAAGCCCCATCCTTGGAAGTGTTGAAGCCCAGGCTGGCTGGGGCTGTGAGCAACCTGCTCTGGTGGGAGGTGTCCCTGCCCATGGCAGGGGGGTTGGAACCAGATGATCTTTAAGGTCCCTTCCAACCCTGACAATTCTGTGATTCTATGATTTTTGTGGAACAAGGCTGGGCTGGCAGAACTGGAAGAAATGATAACATTTCCTTTGTCTAGTCTAAAATTAGTAATCATTAACGTGGGATGAATTTTTATGGTAATGATAGTGCTGAGGGAGGATATGCTGCTTCCAGGGAGCCTCCCTTTAGAAGGTGTCCTTTGAAATCTGGGTAACTTTTGTGATAAGCCAGGTATGAGTGGTAAGGAGAAAAGGGAGTATACAGAAACACAGAATCATTCAGGTTGGAAAAGACATGTAAGATCAAGTCTCTCTCCACTTTCTCATCTGTAAGAGAGGGGCTCTCTAACTCAAGGAAGTCCTAGCATTGGCTCTTTGTTTTCAGTCCATCTGGTCCAGTTCCATGATGCACCCTGGACCCTCAGCCCTGGAGCAGCTGTTAATGCAGCAGAAGCAGAAGCAGCAACGCGGACAAGGCACCATGAACCCGCCGCATTGAGACAGAAGGTGGCAACCCTTGCAACCGAAGGCTCCATAAACCATGGCATGTTGGGTTTGCAGGACTGGCCCACACGGTCCTGTGCAGGTGGCAGCCCTCTCTTCTGTTCCTCGCTGTCAGGAGGGCGTAAGTGCTCCACCAACCCACTGAGTGTGCACAAAACGTCTGCAGTGCAAGAACAAAAAACCAACGAACCCGACCACCGACGACATCAGGAACTCTCCCATCCCTGGGCCCTCCAGAGGGAGAGGGGAACTGCTGTTTGTCTCACTCAGTAACCCGGTATCACCGCCTCTCACCTTCTCCATCGTGCATGTCCCCAGCCACATGGGAAGCAAAAGCTGAGAACGAAGGGCAGATGGGAGAAGCCAATGAGAACTTCTCAATCCTTTTCCTCTCTTTGGGGGAGATAAAATAGGAATCCATTAATGATTGCTTCGCTGACTGAGAATGTAGTTGAAATTACTCCTAAACATCTTTATTACTATCTCAGTAGTAAGACCACACTGAATTCTTCCGTACACAGACGTGCTTCGTAGTCAGTGTGTAGCAATGAAAGCCCCAGCTGCTGCTCCCGTCAGAGGTGGTTGGTGGCAAGGTGGGGCTCGATCTCCTGGGCTAGCAAAGGAGTTTCATGAAGGAGAGTCTGGCACTTGACACCACTTCACCTTTCACCTAAAGGCTTTGGCCAGCCCGTTGGGGTGGCTTTAGAGACTCCAGCATGAAATGCCCTCCTCTCAGCAGGTGTTGGAGCTATCAGGGGTGACGCGGGGCATTGCGGCACTGCTGGACGAGGAAGTTAACGGCTACGGGGTTTTAAATTAATGTTTGATTCCTGTACATTTTACTGTAGCCTAGTGGCTAGCCTCGCCAAGGGCGGGCTGGTCTGTGCATTCACAGCCTGAACTCATTTTAATAGGTAGGTAGGAAAGCTTTCAATGGTTTTTTGGTTTTGTTTTGATTTGTTTTTTGGTTTTTTGGGGTTTTTTTTTTTTTTTTTTTCTTTCTCTCTCCATCCTCCCATCTTCTCTGGGCGCTAGTAGTTTCATCACCAACGTGCAACATCTAGCAGAAAATAATCAGGGGTCCAGCAGGGCTGGGTAAAGCCGGCAGTCGGCCCGGACGGCGCGCAGCGTCCGAGCGCACGCCCCCACCCCCCCCCCCCCCCCCCGCCACACCCGTTGGCTCTGCAGAAACCCACCCCCCACCCCCACCAGCTGCAGCCCCAAACGTTCCGGTCCAGAGCGAATCCCGAGGCACCCGCAGACGCACGCACGCTCGCGCATCCGCGCGCGGAAGAAAGCCTAGCGCTGCTCGGTAGGTGAAGAGGTGCAGAAGGGAAAAGGGAAACGTTTTATTTGCTATTTATTAGGGGGAAGGAAGACTGGAAGCTTCGTTAAAGGACAAGGACAGCGTTTCTGTTAGGTTTCCCAGGGAAGTTCTGGAAACAATCTCAAATGTCCATTTGCTGTGTTTAGCAGTAGGGGTTTGTGTGATGGATTCAGGATCTCTGAGCTGGAAGTCAGCTGCAGAGCAAAGCACGTGCAGGAGCCGAAGCGACACTGGAGTCTGGGCAGCCCCAAAGAATACAAAAAGGGAAGACGGAGGAGACAGGATACCCCTCTGGGGAGGGGGGGCACAAGCAGCTCCCCCCACGATCTCCATCGTAGCAACGTCACTGTTCTTTGTTGCATTTCAAAGCTGTATTTCCTCGAGAAAGTCCCCAAAGTGACGTTCCCACCTAGTGGTGACACGAACCAAGCCCCTCTGTCCGTCCCTCCAGCCCTCCCGGTTTGTGTACGGAGCTGTGTACCCAGGCAGCTGCAACATTCCAGTGTTCAAACCGTCTCACCGACTCTTGCACCCTAGACGAGCTAACCAGGTTCTCCATCTCAGCTCCCGGCAGTGCCAGGGTCCCAGCCGCACCCTTCCACTTGTGCATGAGCATCCGGCCTCGGGAATGCGTCCGACGCTCGGCTGGGACTCCCCTTCCGCCCTCCGATGCCTGGGGGAGCGAGGGAAGGGGCTCCCCCGACAGAAACTGGTTTGTGTCGTAAGCTTTTTTTGTGTTTTTTGTCTGTCTGTGCAAGAACTGCAGCTGCTGAAATCAGCTTTGCCTTTAATTAAACCATGTTCTCTCCACTCAGGTCTGTGCGTAGCATTTCTTTCCTGTGTGACTTGGCTGCAGGCTTCTGAAAACATTCTGGAGAATTCAGGAAAAGTCTTGAAGTAGATTGATTTTTTTTTTTTTTTTACTATTATTATTTCTCTTTTTTTGCTCACTCTTTGTGACTCTGGCCGGAGCTCGCTGCAGATAATTGGGTCGTGGTTTTGTGCCTGGGTGCAGTGCCGTTTGCGTAGCGAAGCAGGAGAACCTTGCGAAGCTGCTCTTCGGTTGCAGGCTGGACGTGGTAGAGCAGAGGCAGTGGGAGCTGGAGGATGCAGATCTGCCTGCAGATAGGGGTGTTGGGGGTTTTTTTTTTTTTGCAGCTGGCTTTTAAACTGCGCACTTCCAAACGCGTCAAAGAAAACTAGAAAGGTGTTCTGGTTCTGAAATGACAGATGGGCACTGAATCCAGACAGCTTGAGAATACTGGGGCCTGTTCTCTTCAGTATCCTTACACCTTCATTAAGTTTGCAGCTGACACCAAGTTGAATAGCAGTGCCCATCTGCTTGAAGGCAGGAGACTCTACAAAAGGATCTGGACAGGCCGGGTCAATGGGCTGGAGCCAGAGGGATGAGGTTCAACAGGTCCTGGGGTCCCAACACCCCCCTGCACCACTCCGGGCTGGAAACTGCCCAGCAGAAAAGGAGCTGGAGGGGTTGGTCGACATCCAGCTGTGGATGAGCCAGTGGGCACAAACCAGCACATCCTGGTTTGGATCAGCACTGGTGTGGCCAGCAGGACTAGGGCAGGGATTGTCGCCCTGGACTGGGCACTGGTGAGGGCAACCCCACAAATCCTGGGTTCAGTTTTGGGCCCCTCGCTCCAAGAGGAACATGGAATTTTGAAGTTAATTGTCAGGTGGAGCAGTGTGAAGGCTGCATGGTGTCTCTTAAGCTCTTGAGGTTGGCAGTAATCCAGGGCAACCTGCTCTGGGTGACCCTGCTGGAGCAGGGGGGTTGGATGAGATGATCTCCAGAGGCCCCTTCCGACCCTCAGCAGTCTGGGATTCTGTGATGTTTGAAGGAGGCAAACACTTCAGCCTTTTCTGGTCCCTGGCTTCCCGAAGGCCAGTTCCTCTTCTGGGTCTGTTGGCAGGGCTGTGAGTACAGGGGGCACCATGTGGGTTTGCCCAGCTGTTGGTTAAGAGCTTGGTCACTGACAGTAGGGCAGGTGGCAAGCACAGGCTTTAGGAGGGAATCTGTTCCTAACTGGAAGACAATTAGCAACTTTTCAGTCGAGTACTTGTTTTAGAGGTCAAGGCAAAAGACAAAGAATAAAGCTTTTACTACGAGTTGCAACAATATTTAGAGTTCATTTTCTGTGCTCTTCAGATGCAGTGATTCGTACGGAGACTTTTTAATTGCTACAGTTGAATTCTTCATTTCTTTCCGTGTCCACGACTCTTTTTTTTAAGCTCTTCTGAAATCACATCTCTGGGTCTTTGGTGGCAGACTTCTGAACGAAAGCGGATGGGAAGATGCCAGTCTTCCCATTGCACTGGCCCTCCAACCAGTCTTCGTTCACTGGAAGAGAAAATGGGCACTGTTTTTGCCACCCTGGGGATATGCAGGAGCACGACAAGCTCCATGCGTTACAGACGGGCCCAAGAGCAACGTTTGAAGCTTTTCTGCTGTGATAAACCTTATTATTTTTTCACCTGGGTAGAGGAGGAACATGGAGAGAAGCGGCTGAGGAGGAGCGAGGCAGAGAGTGAAGCTGTAAGGGAAGAAAGAGTGGGCTGAAACGAAGGTGGGATAGGAGATCAAAGTAGAGACCAAGGGGCTTAGCAGCTGCCTTGAATAGAAGACTGGAGACAAAGTGGGTGTGGAGAACAAGGAAATGATCTGAGACCTCAGGATGTCCTCTTCAAGATGCCAACTAATGGGTGCTTTCATCTGCTGTTCCATGTTCTTATCCAAAAAAAACCCAAAACCAAACAAAAAGCCACCACAAACCAACCAAACAAAAAACCAAACACAAAACAAAACCAAACAAAAAACCAAACAAAAGAAAAAACAAAAGAAACAAACAAAAACCCAAACCAACCAAACCCAAAAGGAAACACAAGAATCTCTGCTCCCCCAGGTTGAGTAAAGCTTTGGAGCTCTGGAAACTCTTGCTGTGGGGAACCAAAGGAGGTGAGGAATAACTTCTGTGAAGGGAAATCTTTAGGTGGGCGGTGAAGGGGAGAGGAGGATTTGGGAGGGATGGGGATGTGTGTGGAAATCATCAGTGCTGTATGGTGCAAAAACTCCCCTGCCCAGCGAGAGAGGGGGGACAAGGATCACTTGTGTCCTGTGGCCGAAGCCTGCCAGCCAGCACAAGGTCGGGATAGTGCAACAGAAAGCAAATTACCTTTTTTTTTTTTTGCCTTAAAAACTATTTGTGATGTTTTTATTTCGCTCAGAGACTCAACTGAGGAGTGAAATGGATGCCTTGTATTAAATTCTTCACCTAATGCAGACTCACCATCAGCTTTTGCTGGAGCACAGTAACTTTGTCCTCCTTCCTGGGCCTTCTGTACAGGCTTGAAAGGATCCAGCTCAAAACCATGGGTTAGATCTTTCTGAGTTTGAGTCTCTATTTAAGCCTCAGTTCTCCCAGAAGCACTGAAGGCTGCTAGTGAAGAGGATTGAGGCTCATGGAGGATTGTACCCTTAAAAAAGAAAACCAGCCAGAAGATGCCAGGTAAGAGGACCCGGAATAGGAGCATCCCCCCATTGCAGGGGTGGCAGCCAGTATGAGGCAGCTCCTCAGGAAAATAAGCAGTGGTTGGCAAGTTTGAAAACAGCTCAGGTGAAACTCTCCCATCCTGAAAGGTGTTTGGGGAAGGGGGTGGCAGAAATGGATGCGATGGTGATTGTTGGAGTAAGTGTGTGTGACACTGAGGCTTGGGTGGGAAGCCCACAACAGAGCTGGAGGAGCTCTGCTGCTGCTACTGCTCAAGTCAGTTGTGGTGGAAGAAGGTGCTTGTAGAAAGAAATTTGGCAGAATTCAGGTCCTGTTGGTCCTGTGGCAAAGGGCAACTTGCAGAAGTTTGCTGTCAGCGAAGGCTGTTGCTCTGCAGGTCCCCCAAAACAGTTTGCTTTGGAGGACAGGAGAAATTAGGGAAGGAGATCAAAGGCCCAAGTGAAACTTGTAGACTCCCCTGAAGAACATGCATCCAGTATATGACCAAGTACCTGAGAGGTTTTTGGCCTGACTGGCAGATGTTTGACAGGACAAGGGGTGACCGTTTTAAACTAAACAAGGGGACATTGAGGCTGGAGAGAAGGAGGACATTTTTCACACTGAGGGTGGGGAGAGCCTGGCCCGGGCTGCCCAGAGAGGTGGTGGCTGCCCCATCCCTGGCACCATTGCAGGGGAGGTTGGCCAGGGCTCTGAGCACCCTGCTCTAGCTGCAGATGACCCTGCTCCCTGCAGGGGGGTTGGACTCGATGGCCTTAAGAGGTCCCTTCCAATCCAAACCATTCTATGAACCCACAGCCTCCACTGAACTGAGCAGCAGCTGCTGCAGGCACTGACATCTCAGGGTCAGACCCACGCTCTCGCCAGACCCGGGAGGTCCCCCCTCTGTTGCAGAAGGAGCATGTTTACCTTTGGATAGAACAAGTATCACATCTCCTGCCTGAAACTCCAGGTCTTCAGGTTGGGTGGCTTCGTAACTGTACTGTGCTACCACTTGGGTTGGCTCCGTTTCCTCCAGCGTTGCCTCCTGCAGCAACTCCTCTGGTTTGCTGTCTGGTAAAACACCCTCTCCCTAGGGCAGGAAATAAACTGGTAAGGACACTGTGGGCTTCTCCTTTTCCTTTGTCCCCAGGTAAGAGACACAAGCCCTGCTGCTCCTCTTTGCTCCTCTGTCTTTCAAGAGGCCACTGGCTTGCTTTGAAAGCCACGAGTCTCTGCTCATGGTAAGGAGAGCAAAGGCAACATCTGCTTAGGTTCCTCGCCAGGAGCAGGCAGAGGAGGTGGCTCCCACCGTTGGCTGTCACTGACCTCCGTGGTGTCGCACCAGGCTGTCAGACAGTTGTCCTTGCTCTGGCTCCAAGCCGCTTCCAGGTTCTCCTCTCCCAGAGTCACCAGCGCTGGGCTCTCCAGGGGCTTGTATCTGTGTGTGGCAGAGGACACGGGGTGAGGGGGGGAGCCCTGAGAACGTGGCTCTGGCTCCCCGCAGCTCCAGCACCTCACCTCAGCTGCGTGTGCTTGGGCTGGAGCTCCAGCTTCTTGCAGACCAGGTCCAGGAGCTCTGTGTAGGAGAGGTCTGGCTTGACTTGCAAGGCGACCGTGTATTTGTGATGCACCTTGAGGACGTGGGGGCTGGCGACGGCCGCTTTGGCCTCCTAGGGGTGGTAAAGTGGATCTCAGAGCTTGGGTGTCTTGGTGAGGGCGGGGAGAAGGACCAGGACATGGGAACTGCAGTCATCTGAGTCCTATCTGAGGTGCAGGGCATCGGGTGGCTGCTGGTCAGGGAGACATCTCTGCTCATAACCTCGCAGAGATGGGTTAATGGTTGGACTTGGTGGTCTTAAAGGTCTCTTCCAACCAAAATGATTCTATGAGGTGAGCACGTGCAGCCTGGGGTAGTTCCCTCAGGGCAGGTCAGTGGTCATGACACCTAAGCTGTGGTTGGGTGTGTGGCTGGTGGGCAGCCTTGGGCTTGTCCCAGGAGAGAGCACAGTAATAGGTTAGACACTTAGCAACCCAACTGGTGACCAATTTCGAGGCGTGTCCACCCTCCAACTCCCTCTTTTATTTTTTTGAGTTGAGATTGTCATGTTTTCCCATCAGCATGACCTTCTGATGTGCAGCCCCTGCCCAGGAGTGTGTGCATCACAGCCAAGCTCTCTTCTATTTCTCCCTTCTCAAGTGCTGCAGATCAACCAAGATGAGTCACACAAGGGTTCTGCTGACAGCCCTGAGTCCACGAGGAGTGGACCTGGAGGAGACCTCCTGAAACAGCAGCCCTAGTCACCTGCTTGGGTCCTGATGACCTGCTGGCCCCTAGCCCTGGCATTTTGCTTTGGAGAGGCTCCTGGCTGATGGAAACCTGAGCCGCTTGCAGGGCTGCGGTGCTTTCTGGGCACGCCAGCGCTTTTCAACGCACAACAAGTGCGGTTTGTAACACCAGCAGGACCTCGGGGGCTGCGTTCCCAGGGTGTTACCTTGGCCGCCTCCCTTGGCTGAGTCGCAGGAGCAGGAACATAGTCTGTGGAGGAAGGAAGAGGAGGCTCAGCAAGAGGGGCAGGGGAAGCGTTGCCACTCTGCGCCTAAAGAGACCTTCGGGTCTCCTGCAGCTCCCTCTCCTCGACACCCATCGCTGCGGGGGGTCCGTGGGGGTCCCTTGGACAGCTGCAGCACCAGCTGCCATGAGGTTCATTGGCAAGGTGTAGGTAGAATCCACGGAGCAGAAGTTTGGGCTCTGTGGCTTCCCTCTTAGAGGGGTGGGAGCTGCAGGAGTGGGGTGTTTTTCCTGGGTGGATCACAAGGATCTCTGTGTTTTGTCGGTGCTTTGAGATGACCACGCTCGTCACGGGATGAGTGAGAACTATGCTATTAAATGTGGCCCCACTGCTAGAGCTGCGATGGCTTTTGGTGCCTTAAAGATGCTCTTTGAGGTTGTTGGGTCCCTGAGCTGTTTGTCCTTAACTCCCACGAGCCCACAGTCATCTTCTCTGGCAGCTTTACCACTGGACTGCCTGTGAGGCTGCTCTGCTTGGGACACGAGCCCTGTCCTCTCAATAGTGCTCTATCGTTCCACCTTTCCCACACCAACTGGCTCAGGCCCAGCTCAGCACAGGGAGCGTGGATCTTGGTTGTCCACATACTCCTATTTTTGGGGGGGCAGGTTGGCTACTGACAGCCAGAACAAGCTGCAGGAGGTTAGCACCCGTGTGGGTACCACCTCCACACGCTGAGGTTTTGGACCCCAAGTGGGTTTTCCCTGCAGCAGCACGGAGCTCAGGGCTCAGTCACAGGCTCCCACCTCTGATGTTTTCTGGACAGGACACCTCACACAACTTCTTCCGGCTCTTTGCTTCCGTCTCGCACTCTCACATACCCACCACGTGGGTTCTCCACAGCTTTAAGCAGCGATTTTGGACCGTGCACCTGAGTGCTCCTGCTGCAGCGCAGGGATGGGCAGCAAAGCCCCCACTTCAGCTTCCCAGCATCCTGAACCAACTGTGCTGGGAGCAATGTGCTACCATACTTGCCCTAGGCCTGGGATGTGGGACACCAGGTAGCATCAGCCAGGGCAACAATGGCTCCTTCAAAGCTACCCCAGCTCACAAGAGCATTAAAACCATCCCTAGTGCTCTGCTCTAAAGAGGAGCCCATGAAGAACCTTCTACTGCAAGGCCTGGACAAGCTGGGTGACTTGCCCCGTTCCAGTCCCCAGGCCCCCTTTCCCAGTAGTTGCTGTGCTAACGAAGAGCATGGAGGGATCTGCTTCCCTTGTGGACCTCTGTGCTTTGTTTTACTCTGTCCTCAGCACTTCAGCTGCTGCCTCTGCCTCCTGCTTTCATGTCTCCCCGTCCTTGACTGCAAAGGGCTCCAGGAATGAGGTGGAGATGAGCCCGAGGTCTGGTCTCAGCTTGTGAGGACGCAGCACTGAGGAAACCATCTCAAACCTTCTGCCAGGGGGTTCTCCCCCACCCCATCCCACCCCACCCCATCCCTTCAGCTCCTCCTCGCTGACCTGGTGCTGGCCGTCGCGGCTTCTCGGGGACAGTGGAGACGGGTGACTCTGGGAGCTCAGCTTCAAGAGATGTTTCTTCCTGCACCGGATCAAAAGAAAGTTGTGCTGTCAGTCCCACCCTTCCAAAGGGAGCTGAGGTGCTGCTGCCTCGTGGACCACCCTCTCCAACCCACTATTTTTCCCAAGGTCTGTGTGGATCTTGAGCTGGGGAAGGGCGACTTCTCTACCCCCTATTTTTCCAGCATTGCCAACTACCACATGGGGGGACGTCCACACAGCATCTGCCCGGATTTTCCAGACAGCGCTGAGCTCATGTTGAGGTGACCGTGAGTCAGAACCACCAACACCAGCGTTACAAGGGGGGAGGCAGTTGTAGATATGGGTCCTGTTGGAAGGCCCAGAAGAGGTGGTGTGTGAAAATACTGTGGACCTGACCTCCCCAGGACACCATCTCCTCCTGAGCCTCCTCACCTGGATATGCAGCTTGTTCTGGAGCTCCACAGGCTCAAGGAAGTTGCAGGGGACGATCCCTTTCTGCGGGGGGAAGGAGAGACAAGTGAGGATTGCTTGGCAAGGAGGCAACCCACTGCTGGAGGATGCAACTGAGCTGGTCCTCACCCTGCCCTGAACCCAGGGGAGTCCCTGAGGCTTGAAGGTCAATTGCTGCAGGTTGGATGGATTTCACTGAACCCTGCGACCTAGGCCAGGATGGACACAAGGGACTAAAGCCCTTCAGCTGCTGACAACAAGGCTTGGCCCTGCAAGTCCTCTGCAGACCCTCACAGCATCCACCCCACTGTCTGCCCGCTCCTGCCAAGCACGCCTCTGGTACCTTGCCGTTGAACATCACCGTAGCCCAGTTGTCCTTCTCTTTCTTCAGGACAAAGACGATGTTTCCTGGCAGGACCTGCAGCTCCTCAGCAGTCTCGGGGATGAACTCGTACAGGACGCGGTGCGGCTGCCCTTGGAGGGCCCTGGGTGCAGGAGCAGAAGACAAGTCAGGAAGGTGGGTGCCGTTGCTGTTTACTTCGTAAGGGGAACCCAGACTTCTACCCCCATGTTTCTACGATCCATTCCCTGTACCCGGTGAGTTTTGGGTGCTGGACACACAGCTACAGGGATGCAGGATGAGGTTGGACCTGGCTGCACAGGTTAGCAGCATTGTCCATTCTCCATCCAACTTACCTGAGGATTTCTGGGGTCTTAGGCCTGGGTGGAGGACCTGAGGCCTGCCAACAAGAAGACAAAAAGAAAACTATCAGTGATCCGGAGGATTTCAGTTGCTTTGCAGGAATGTCCTGCAGCCTTCTACCACTCCCGCTGTCGCCCATACGCAGTTCCTTCCTCTCTGGGCTGGTGTCACATCAGATGGTCTGAACCTACGGGGAGTTCTCTGCTGCTCTGCAGCAGGCTGTGGTAGCTCCTCAGCTCTCGGCCACCCTGGCGTGTAAAGCAGCTGCCTTTTATGCCATGGGGAATGTCGCTGGCTTTGCTCCTTCTAAGGAGTGCTTTCCAGACTCTTCCACCTGGTTTTCAGAGACACAGTCCTGGTTTCACTCGTGTTTTTGGTTTCAGCTCACACGGGGTTGGGATCAGGGATGTGAGGTCACCTGGTTCAGACTAAGCTGTGTGCACCCCCCCATCTCTTCCCATTGTAAAATACCCAGCTACTGTCACAGTGCTTCTGAGTAATTTAAGGTCTCTGGTGGAGTTTATCAGCCCTCTGATGGTGTTGCTGGAAACACACCCGACTCCTGCAGTGAGAGCCACCGAGAACACTGTTTTATCACGTGCAACAAGGGCAGAGCCTGTGGCAGCTGCACATCCCTGCATCCTCTCCAAAAGCTCCCGTTAAAAACCCTTGTGAGCTGTTAGAGAGGGGAAGATGCTGCTGCATCATCAGAAAAACAGCAGGGAAAATGTGAAGGGCTTTGGAAACTGGAAGGAGGATGGAGAACAAGAGCAGAACCATGCTTGCTTCTCAGGCTTGGACAGGTGGACCCCCATGAATCTTACGGGGAGGGTCTGAGACTTCTCCCTGCCCCATTGGCAGGGGCAGAGGCTGAGCCACCAGGCCACTACTTCCCCATTCAGGGAACTGAGTTAACCTCAACCACCAACGTAGGGTTTGGGTTTGGGCTGTGCTCTCCTGTGACTAAGACAGCAGCTGAGATGCGGGGGCAGCACCCACCCCCTCACCACGGCAGTAGCGGAAAGTTCATGGTGGCGGAGATGCGGTTGGCTCCCCCTGGGAGGCAGAGCCCTCGGCGAGGTGTGGGATAATAAACCCATAGAATCATCAGGGTTGGAAGGGACCTTAAAGCTCATCCAGTTCCAACCCCCCTGCCATGGGCAGGGACACCTCCCACTAGAGCAGGTTGCTCACAGCCCCATCCAGCCTGGCCTGAAACACTTCCAAGGATGGGGCTTCCACCACCTCTCTGGGCAGCCTGTTCCAGGAACAGTTCCTGTTCCATCCCCACATCTTCCTGAATTTTGCGGAGGATGCTGTTCACCGCTGGTGCCTTACCTGTGGCTGGAGTGGAGCAAAGCCTGAAAAATCATCCTTGTCCACCACAGATGCCACCACCTAGAGCCAAAGATGGAGAGGCAGTGAGTGACTTGGTGTTCTCTTAGACCTCTGATGTCCATCCTTCTTTGCTGCTGGCCAAGACAAGTTCCTCAGGATACTTCAGGTTCAAGAAGGGCTGTGATTTTAAGCTAAGCATCTTTGACTACAGGCTGAGTGCCCCTGGCACTAAACCTCATCTCCCAGCTGGGCTAAGTTCTCGGCTCACAGCCTCACTGTCACTGTGGTTAGAGTTATTACAACATAAAGTTTCCCTTTATGTTTTAATCACCAGTGTTGACAGGAGCCCAAGTGTCCAGCTCAAGCCCTTTCCTCCTATAGGTACCTTTAAACATCATTTAGAGAGTCCATAAATATTTGCATGCTTGTTTCTGGGGTTCCTCTGGTGCCTGAGGAGCTGCTTGGTTCTCTATCATCTGCCTCCCCAGTGACTGCAAGGCCAGTGGCTCCCTTCCTGAACGGACCCGAGCCCAAGGGTGATATCCCAGCACTTGGGTTTTGCATGCTCCCTTATCTGAGCTGAAAAGCCCCTTTCAGGTGGAGCAGAGGAAGAACTGGAGGTGGTTGGTGGGTGTCAGATGTTAACTTGCTTCTTTTGCTGCTCCCTGGAAAAAAAATCTTGGCCCCAGCTGAAGCTGCAGTGGGACCTTTGCAGCTCATTTGCCTGCCTGTCCCTACTGCCTCGCTAAGGACACAGACTGAAGATAGGCCACGCTCTGCAGAAACCTGCCCTTAGCCTCTACACTCTTGCAGAGCCCCCATTCCCCACGAGATGCCTACATGCCATCCCTCCCTCCACGCCTGAGAGGATCCCCAAGGCACGGGCCAGTCCCGTGTCTCTGGCTGCCCACCAGGCAGCCTCTCAGAGGGGTGGTCAGCAGCTGACCTCAGCCCACAGGCTGGGCCTGAATAGCTAAGCTCAGTCTTTCTTACCATAGCCTTTCCCAGGTAGTCCTTCTTCTCCAGCTGATCCACTTGCTTTTCGTTGGGTCTAAAGAGCTTCCCGGCAGGAATGGCCACCAGCTCGTAGAGCTTCTGCTTCTGTAGTACGGAGAAGTCACAGGTCTCTTCAGAGGTGAGGACAGGGGCTGCTTTGTGTCCCCTTCCTTCTCACTCCACTGGGCTAAGGTCTTGTTCCGCAAAGGCAAAACACCCCAGTGATAGCCCAGCCCCAGGGTGGTCCATTTAACCCAGCCCTGCTGTCCCTCCCCACCGGTGACTCAAGGCTTTTCCCCTTCACTCGTGTGTCACGGTGACACCCACGTTTTGCTCAGCCTGCTGCTGTTTTCTCCTGGCCTGTGGTTTCTCTGTCACTGGGACTTTTCTTCCTCCTCCTGCGGGACGAACACGGCGGCCCTGAGACCTGCTCCTCCTTACCAGGATGGCTTCCATCGCCCTGTCAATCCTGTTGTGCTGAGGCTCACTCTTCATGCTCGTGGCCAGTGCCAGGTGCTCCTCAGCTTTCTTCCAGTCCTCCATCGTGGCGTAGACCAGTGCCATGTTGTAGAGTATCTGTCAGGAGGATGGGAGCGAGGAAAGGAGGTTTGAGAGCAGCCAGAGCATTGGCAGGAGGGTGGTAAAGGAGAGAACAGCAGAGCAGTGGCACCACCAGCACACTTGCTTTTTTTTTTTCAAGGCACAAAGAGAGATTGTCTGTATTCTCCTTAGATTTCTTGAGCTGAGGAACAGACTTTTGGGATGAAAACTGCCAGTGGAGTCTTTCTCACCTCGCAAGCAAAGAGCCGGTACCGCAACCCCAGGATCTTGTAGTCAATGAGCTGGTTGCCTCGTAGCTGGGCCAGCGCCTCTTTGAAATCCTCAATGGCCTTTGCATGGCTGTGGAGCAGGGGGCAAGGATGTTACCACCTCATGGGGGCAATCTGCCTGCCTCTAAGTCTTTACTTAAACTTGTGTGGGTTTAATCGGGTCTCTCCTATCTCCTTGCAGCATTTTCTGACACCCCAGGGGGAGGAGAGGTGCTCCAAGGCTGGTGTTCATCCCAAGACCACACACTGCTGATGAACAGGAGCCTGTTTTACCTTGAGGGGTTGCAGCTTGGCCCCTGGGGTACCAGCCTGCCCAAGGCCATCCTCAGCCAAAGGCTGGCATCCCTGTGAGAGGCAAGAATGAAGCTTTCAACCGTTCCACTCACTTCTGCCTCCGGTAAAACACGGTCCCTCGCTGGAAATAAGCTGCTGCCAGGTGCTTGTCGCAGCCGATGCTCCGGGTGAATGCCTGCACCAAGGTAAGAGCAGGGCAGAAAGCGGGGTAGAAAGGGAAGACCTTAAAAAAACTGAGTGTAGAGTGGTCATACCTGTCCCGCTTTGGTCAAGTGGCCCAAGCTGGGCTCCATGGGAGATATTTTCCTGCAGTGCTGGCCACTGGGTGCTGGAGTCTGTACCAGGCTCCTAGTTTTTTTGAGCTGGAACCATCTGCCAGCGCTTGCTGGGCAGCTTGGTGCCTCCCACGTCACCCCTTGAAGGGAGGGAGGGAGAGCCAGCAGCAAGGTGGGCACCTCCTCTGCTGCTTCGCCTCCAAGGTGCTGGGATAAACGGGTTCAAGTGGGAGCAGCCCAGCGGTGTCACGCTTCCTCCCAGCTTGGAAAGGCCCCGCATCCTTCCCAGAGTCAGACCACAGCTCTCAATTCCTCCCTTCCCCGCCGTGCCCGCCCGTCGGGCAGGAGTGGCGGCGAGGGCCGTGCCTTACCTCCTCGGCCTCGGGCAGCTGCTCCAGCACGAGGTGGATGCAGCCGATGTTAAAGCAGATTTTGGCAGGGGGGTTCTGGACGGCCGTGAAGGCATCCAGGGCTGCCCTCCACTCCTTCCTGTCTGCACTGCACACCCCTTCTTGCCACAGCCGGATTGTCTCCACCAGGGACATGGTGGGGTGGGAGCGGGACGCGGGGTCCCCAGCCGCGTCGTGTTCTCTCGCCCCCCTCTCCTTGGCTTTCCTTGAGGTGTCGCTCGGCCTCTCGCCGTCTCTCTTCTGCCCGCAGCTCTGCCCGTGTCGCAAACCGGGCAGGAAGTGGCCTCGCTCACGTCAGCGCAACGCGGCCCCGGGATGGAGAAGTGGGGCAGAAGCTGCAGCCCCTGCAGCGGGTTCCCACCCTGCGCTGACACGGGCTGGGTGCCAGGCCCTCTCTGGAAGCTGCTCCTCGCCTCTTTGGCTTGGTTCTCTAGGTGTTGATTTCAGTTGGAAGGGAACTTTCTAAGTCATCTGGTCCAGCCGCCCTGCACTGAGCAGAGACACCTGCAGCTAGAGCAGGGTGCTCAGAGCCCCGGGCAACCTCCCCTGCAATGGTGCCAGGGATGGGGAAGCCACCACCTCTCTGGGCAGCCTGGCACAGGCTCTCACCACCCTCAGTGTGAAAAACGTCTTCCTTTTCTCCAGTCTGAATCTCCCCTTTTAGTTTAAAACCATCACCCCTTGTCCTATCACAACAGGCTCGGCTAAAAAGTCTGTCCCCATCTTTCTTGGATGGGACTTTGAGCAATCTGGTCAGTGGGAGGTTTCCCTGCCCATGGCAGAGGGCTTGGAATTAGATCTTTCAGATCCCTTCCAACCCAAACCATCCTGTGATTCTTAGGGCCCTCCTTTCAGTACTGAAAAGCTGCTCCCATCTCCCCAGAGCCTTCTCCCCTGCAGGCTGAACCCCACCAGCTCTCCCAGCCTGGCTCCCAGCAGAGGGGTTCCAGCCCTCCCAGCATCGCTGGGGCTCCTCTGGCCCCGCTCCACCAGGTCCCTGTCTCTGCTGTGCTGAGCACTCCCGAGCTGCCCCAGCACTGCAGGGGGGTCTCTCTCTCTGCCCAGAGCCCTGGGAGCAGAGGGGCAGGATCCCCCCTCCCCTGCTGCCCAGGCTGCTGGGGATGCAGCCCAGGGTGCCCGTTGCTGCTGGGCTGTGAGGACATGATGCCTGCTCATGTCCAGCTTTTCGCCCCCCAGCACCCCCAAGTCCTTCTCTGCAGGGCTGCTCTTGATCCCTTTGTCCCTCAGCCTGTGTTGATATGAGGGGTCGCCCCAACCCAGGTGCAGGACCTTGCACTTGGCCTTGTTGAACCTCATGAGGTTCACGTGCTTTTCCACATTTCATATGAGGTTCACGGATTTTTTTTTCCTGAAAAGCCATGGATTTTGTCAGCTGTGTGATTGATCAGGTCAAATTTAGGGTTGCAAAACACAGGGCAAAGGCTGCAGCTGAGCTCCTCGTGCCTTCTGAAGTGTGGTCCTCAATGGAGGTAGTTGCTAAATGGTTCCTGCAGGCATCTCCTGGTGGGCACAGCAACATGCAGCTGGGCTGGGGCTGTCCCAGGCTGCCCAGGGCAGGGGTGGAGTCCCCGTGATCCCTGGAGGGGTTTCAAAGCCAGGGAGCTGTGGTGCTGAGGGACAGGGGGCAGTGGCAGTGCTGGGTTAAGAGTTGGACTTGATGATCTTAAAGGTCTCTTCCAACCACAACAATTCCACAATTCTTCCCTGCCTGCCCCAGGAGGAAGGCAAAATACAGCCCAAGGCACAGCCTGGGAAACCTTCTGTCCTGCCTGTCTCCCACTGTTACACCCCAGTGAGAGGAGCTTCATGGCTGGGAGTGCGTGGGGCTGCCCAAGGAGCACGCTGAGCCCAGCATCACTTCTGCTGAGGTGTTTTACGGCCAGCAGAGTGTCACCTGGCTTTGAAGTGCTTCTGGGAGGACAGGCAAGGGCAGTGGTGGCTGGGGTCTGACTGGCTGACTCAGCAGCTTTGGAGCTGGGTGCTCCACACGTGGTTCCAAAGTAGTTTTGGAAGCGTTGTGCCTCTGCCTCATCCCCCAGCAGTGTGATGCTTGTTTTGTAAGAGCTTAAAATAGGTCAGCAAGTGTTGGCCCTCATGTCTTTACTCATTTCCCCAGCAAATTACCTAACACCAACAACAGGAGGGTGCCTGCAGAGGAGACTATCGTTTGACTTCTGCTGAAGACTGAGGAATTGGCTTTTAATCAAAAGTAGGACCAAGCACACCCCTGACCCTTGATCTCCCTTTGGTTCTCCAGTTCTAAGCATGCCCTTGGCCTCCCCCTGCACCCAGATGGCTCCTGTGGGCTTCCTATGGGAGCGTGGAGGAGAGTCTTTGACCTCCAGAAAAGCAGAAGGAAGTAAGTGATGCTGAAGGGTGGGAGTAACAACATGGTGACAGTGAGAGCACCCCTCTGAGACACCTTTTCTCATGCCTGTGAAGACAATGGTTTATCTTATTGTAGGAGTAATATTCTGCCTGTTTAATTAGCTGGCTTGGCACCGTGGTAGAGTCAGGATGATCCCAAAACTGGGACAAAGGGAGCTGGAGGAGGATGAGCAGTAACTCCTGTGACATGTTGGGTTTTTTTCTCCTCACATTTCACAGACAGATGGGATCTGAAAGGTGTGAGCCCTGCAGATGTCCTGCTGCTGCGTGATTTTTAACCTAGCGCTCGGGCGGTTTCAAAGCTGCCATAAACACACCCACGAGTAAGAGCCTCTTCTTCCTCTTCCTCCTACCAAGTTGAGCTAGTAGGCAAAGTTTCTTCTACGATAACGTCCACGAGGAAGTGGGTAACAGAGATGGTGGCACCTCTCATGGGAGACTCTTGGAATCCAGCACAAATGGAGGTCGCCCAGAGAGGTAAAAACACCCCCAATCCAGCTAAGATGCAGCAGGCGTTTTTCAGTTGGTATGGCAGAAGTATGGAAGAGTTTTATCATCATTTCTGGAGAGAAAAGACCACTCAAAAGACTGATCTGGGCACCAGAAAACATTACACGAGGAAAGAGGGAGGGATTGATCTTATTTGGGATGAGATCTATAATGCAGGAGTGGAGGAGACTGTGTCCAGCTCCTTCCCTGCCCTCTGCACAGGACCCGAGTTGTCGGCTCACTCCATATGCACAAGTGACAGATGGAGCTCGGGGCCAGGAGCTGAGGACTTCCATCAGCCTACCTGCTGTGAGATGTCCACGAGCTGGAGGTGACTCCCGTGGGGAGCTCCTCTCCATCTCCTGGGCCAGTCCCATCCCAGCACTTCACTCCTGGAGCTTTTGTGAAGGGCACACCGGTGGATTTTGGCTGTGCTAGGAACACCAGATGTGCCCTCTGCCATGTGCCTGCTGGGAGGCTTCTGGGAGTTTTATGGGCCATGACATCAAGCAAGGCAGGATTTTGGAGGAACGAGGTCAATTGTTACTTTACTTTTTCCCTTCCTGTCAGTTACCAGAAGAGATGCCTTCCTGCAGATCTTGCACTACTGCACCCACATAGGTGCTCCTCCTTCAGCACCTCCCTGAATGCAGATGTTTACGTTTTGCAAATGTTTCTAAACACATCACAGCCCTGCCCAAAGGGACACTGGGGAACCTCCAAGATCCTCTTGTTGTTTTCGTTTATCAAATGCCACCTAGAGGCAGCTGACCTGCTGGGATGGTAAGGTTCAGAAACACTTATCCGGGATTGCAGCTTTCTATCATAGAATTATGGAATTGTTTAGGTTGGGAAAGATCTTTAAGAGCATCAAGTCCAACCATTAACCCAGCACTGCCAGGTCAGCACTAACCCCTGTCCCTCAGCACCACATCTCCACAGCTTTGAATCCCCTCCAGGGATGGGGACTCCACCACTGCCCTGGGCAGCCTGGGCCAGGCCTTCACAAGACTGAAGTGGAAGAAATTTGTTCCTTCTGTCCAACCTAAACCTCACAACTTGAGGCCGTTTCCTCTTGTCCCATCACTTGTTCCTTGGGAGAAGAGACCAACCCCACCTGGCTCCAACCTCCTGTCAGGGAGTTGTCAAGGGCAATGAATCATCACGATCTGGAAGATTTTTGTTGCTTAAATCCTTCACTGGAATAGTCGCAGCTTTTCCAGTCGAATGGAGCAGCACACATACCGCCATTAGGTGCAGGTACAAATAACCCCTGGAAAACAAACCTATCAAGGAAAATAGCAGAGGGGAGAAGTTTTGTTAGACTTGGCTTTTTAACTGTTGTCCATCCTGGAACAGCAGCCTGCTGAAAACCAGCCCAACAGTTAACTTCAAGGCACCGCCGACACCCAGTAAATACTCAGTGACGATTTATTGTCCGGTCTTTGTTATTATTACAAAAAAACAAGCAGATATCAAAAAACAGCAAAGATTTCACAAGTTCCCCAACAGTTTTACACAACTGGATGGCAGTAAAATGGTAAATGTAAAAACACGTGTTTCAGTCCTGGCCCTAACCCTTCAGTGGTGACCCGTGGTCTGGGAGGCCCTGGGCTTTCCTAGTTCTTTTTCAAGTACTCCGATGCGGTTTGGAACCCGATTCGCCCGTAAGCGAACACGCTGTGGCACAAGGCAACAGGGATTGGGACTGTCTGGTATCCTTTAAGGCCCTACAAAGGAAAATATGGGAGCTCTGCAAGGATGGTGTGGATACCAGGATGAGTTTCCCAGACCACCCCAGGCAGCCACTTTTGTTGTGCTTGACAAAATCAAATCACTTTCAAGTTGCTGAAAGATGATTTGCTGTGTGAAAGCTGCTTTTTTTTTTTTTTCCTTCTTCTCTTCAGGATCATTGCTCCCACTGGACTGGGCTCCAGCGTAGACTGTCAACCTCTTAAGTTCTACCACGCCAACTGCGTGATGGACAACGCCATCCTGTTGTGACTTCCCCTGCTGAGGACCCAGCAACTGCCTGATCGCGAGGAACCAGGTCACCAGATGCGAGGGTAAGGAAAACCCTGGGCTCTTTGGAATGGTAATTGGCGTTGGAAAGGAGCCTTTGTTTGCTGTCCTATTCCCGGCTGTACGTTCAGAGGTTGACCAAAGGAACCATGGTCCAGTTACCTGTATTGATTAGCTGCCCCACTCCTCAAATACAGCTCTTAGAGCAAAACACTGCTGGGCTAGTGAAAAGAATTCAGATACTGCCCTAGGTCCCTCAGCGTTTGCTCGGAAAGTCAGGTCCAAATCTGCCAGAATTGCACACGAATGCAAATCACCCTGAACATCAAGTTGTACGTGTCGCTCTACGTGTCACTGAAATGCTCGCGAGTACCCAATATTCCTGTTAGAAATAAAATTGCACCTTCATCATTTTCCAGAATTTAACAACAAAAAAAACTAAAAAAGAGAAAAAAAAATAAAAGGAAAAAAAAAAAAGAGATCACGATATGCATTATTGGTCAGGTAGGAAAGCAGCAGCGAGAAGGCAAAGCTGAGAGACAGGCGCTGCCCACGGGGCAGCAACGGCATTCGGTGTTTTGGGGGTTGTACCAGCACTTCCCAGGCTGTGGAGGGCAGACAACCACTTGCTGCTGGATTTAAACCGTTTTCCTGGCTGTCAAAACACGGACAATGGACCCAACTCCTCCAGCAGCCAGGGCCTGAGAGAAGAGAGAGTAAATAATGGTGATTAGCAGCAGGACCTGGTAGCAACAGCCTGAAACAACTGCTGGTCAGAAAGGCTTCCTGGCTGTACTTCAGATGAGCATCTCCCCACCCTTTACAGTAAAAATGAAACTCTCACACTTGGGGTGCTAGGACAGGATGTTCGTGTTTGCTCTGAAGATAGTTATTTAGCATCATGTAATGGTTTGGGTTGGAAGTGAAGTTTCAAGGCCACCTAGTCCAATGCAGGGAGCAGGGACACCTGCAACAGGTTGCTCAGAGCCCCAGCCAACCTGCAATGGTGCCAGGGATGGGGCAGTAACCACCCCTCTAGGCAGCCTGGGCCAGGCTCTCAACACCCTCACTGCAAAAAAATTCTTCCTTCTCTCCAGTCTACACCTCCCTCTTTTAGTTTAAAACCATCACCCCTTGTCCTGTCACAGCAGGCCCTGATAAAAAGTCTGTCCCCATCTTTCTGCCAGGCCCCTTGAAGCACTGCAAGGCCCCCAGGAGGTCTCCCCTTGGGGAGCCTTCTCCTCTGCAGGCTGAACCCCCCCAGCTCTCCCAGCCTGGCTCCCAGCAGAGGGGTTCCAGCCCTCCCAGCATTGCTGGGGCTCCTCTGGCCCCGCTCCACCAGGTCCCTGTCTCTGCTGTGCTGAGCACTCCCGAGCTGGCCCCAGCACTGCAGGGGGGTCTCTCTCTCTCTCCCCAGAGCCCTGGGAGCAGAGGGGCAGGATCCCCCCTCCCCTGCTGCCCAGGGGATGCAACCCAGGGTGCCCGTTGCTGCTGGGCTGTGAGGACATGAGGCCGGCTCATGTCCAGCTTTTCGCGCCCCAGCACCCCCAAGTCCTTCTCTGCAGGGCTGCTCTTGATCCCTTTGTCCCTCAGCCTGTGTTGATATGAGGGGTTGCCCCAACCCAGGTGCAGGACCTTGCACTTGGCCTTGTTGAACCTCGTGATGTTCACACAGGCCCATTTCCCAGGCTCGTCAAGCTTTTATTTCCCTGCATTAACCAATTTGCAAATTCTCCCTCCCTCGAGGAAGGAAATTCTACTTCCTTCCACTCAAATCACTGGATTGATCCATTTTGTTTGTCTCAGTCTAACATAGAACCACGTTTTAGCTGTAGATTCTTTACCCAAGGACTCAGAAGAAGCAGGTACATGAGCCTGCAGGATCATACTCTCCTCACAGGGGGAAATAACAGCATTTCAGTTTTACCAGCAAGGTGGCTCTTGCTGGTCTTGGTGAGCATGCCTCAAACCCAAGAACCTGCTTCCACAGGTAACCTCAGAGAGAGCACACTCTGTAAACCCACCTTCTCGTGCCACTGCAGCAGCACAGCACTGCTGTTGTCAGAGGGGCTCTCGAAGCCCTTGTAGATGTACTTCATCAGCAGGTCGACACCATTCTTGTCCAGCGACTGCACTGCCTTCTCAATATCATTGGCTTTGAAAGAGATAAGGACCTTCAGGACGATACTTTCTGCACGATCCTGTCAACAAATAGGTAAGGCAGATAGATTCACTCACTATCCTGTAAGGTGTGTTCAAATATCACCGAATCCCAGTGTGGTGGGCCAACTTGTGGCCTTGGCACACAGGATGCAAACTGGCAGCATTAATATTTTGCATTAATAACCATTTTCAAGTTGATTTGGATATCATTTCAGGCCCCAGGAATGTGCGTGTGGTGTGATCACAGCGGCAATTAGCTGTGTAATCAACAAAGAGCAGCTCTTCCTGTTCAACCATCGTGAACTGAGGGAGGACGACAGAAAAAAGTCTAAGGTTCACTGGACTTTCGAATAATTTTACAATACAAACAGAAATTTCCTCAGAAATTATGGACATTAGGAGTTTTTTTGGGTCAGTTTAATGTACCCAAGCCACTTGGCTTAGCAAGACTTCACGTGAGAAACTCTATGTAAAAACAAAAGTTCCACGAGATCAACTAAAAATGAAGCCAAACATTAAAATTTAATCACATTCTGCTCCCTTCAATTCCACTGCCTTCAAAGCGTGCACTCAAATACATCAATACAGACTTAATGGAAACACGTCATTAATGTGTGGACAAAGCTGGTTTGCCTTTTACACAGCTGGAACAAACAGCTGGATCTCAAAACCCTGTGGAAACCCTCAGAAAACGGCTGGGGCTAGGTGAAAAAAAATTCACTGGCAGCACAGAACTGTGCCTGTGGGACTCTCACAAGCAGGGAGAACAGATCTCTGAAGGCACCCACCATCTGGGCAAGTACCACCTCTTATCTGCTTGTTCCTCCTGCCACTGCAATCGGGAGCCATTCAAGGTTTATTCTGGGGAGATTCAGAAAGGCACGCAGCAGGCTCCTGCTGCCAGGCCGGGGTGCTTGCGTGTTCCGTGGGTTTAATGGCTTAGTTTTGATTGGATGCAATAACCATCAGTTCTTCCTTTTTTGTAGGTTCAGTCTAGCTGCGCTCACAGCCCTTAGTCAGGGGTGACTATGGCAGCGGAGCTTCCTCCATCTCTGTGCTGCCAGTTCTGGATCAGACACGGGCACCTGGTGACATGTGGAGTTACCCAGGACATGGGCTATACACAAGCAGTGCAGGCACGAGAACACACAAAACCTGATCTAGCACCAAGTTAAAGGTATGTGGAAAGATGACATCTGAGCTACAAGATTAAAACGCAGGTCGTAGATGTTTCAACATCAGGGAATAACCACAAACCAGCTTCTTTGGCTTCCTCAAAGTACACCGGGCAGGGCTGGGGGGGTAGGGAGAAGGACTGTTCAGGAGTGTCAAGGGTTAAAGCCGTACAAAAAGTAATCCCCGAGAGGAGAATTGGTTCTGCTCTAGCTGAAACCAGGGCAAGGAGTAAGCCATGAATGAGTCAGTTACGACTCACCTTCACTGCCTGGTTCTTTGTGTTGATGGGAGGGTTCTTCAGAGCCGCCTGCAGCGCAGCCATCATGTTCCCTGTGCCAGGGGGTTAAGGAGCAGACACCAAGTGCTTGGAAAGCAACAGAACCAGCTCCCAGCCGGCACACGCTTTGGAGCTGGCTTGTGCAGGGCTGGAAATACCTCAGGTTCAGAGGATGCAGCGCTTCCCTCAACAGAGTACAGCGTAAGGCAGCAAGCGTCAGGCCCCTTGCGGAAGGAGCAGCCCCAGCGAGAAGCTGTTCGCTTCCAGTACGGGGAAATAAATGCTCCCGAGGCCCTTCGCTCAGCGGGGATCCATCACTTCTGCAATTTGTAGCCCTCGAGAACAGGCCTCACCCGGCTCCGGCCGCTGCCGGGGCAGCGGGCACAAGGAGACCTCCTTCCCGCTCCTCCGTCCCTCTCGCCTTCCCGCCCAGAGCTCCCTTCCCGGGTCCCGCAGCCGCCTCTGCCGTGAGGGCGAAGAAGCGGGGCCGCCGTCCCCATCCCCCGGCCGGCCCCAGCCCCGCTGTCCCCCTCTCCGCCCCCCTGTCAGGGCACGGACGCTCCCCGAGGAGGCAGCCCGGCAGCGCCCCGTCCCCACCCCGCTCCCGCCGCGCCCGCCCCGCCCGGCCCTCTTTTTTTTTTCCCTCCCCTCCGCCCCACCCGGCAGCGGAAGGATATTGCCGCAGGCACGAGTCCACCTCGCCCTCATCGGGCCCCGCTTGCCCGTCGCCTCCTTCCTCCTCGTCCACAAACTTGTTCTCGTCGTATTCATCCACATCCACCCGGCGGAACCGCGCCGACGACACCGTATGCTTCGCCATGGCCGCCCCGCTCTGCCGCCCGCCGCCACCGCCCTCCGCCGCCCTCCCTCCCTCCTCCCGCCGCTCACGCGCAGGCTCCCTCAGGGCCGCCTCGCGGCGCAGGCGCATTGGGCAGCGGCGGGAGCGGGGCCGCCGCGGCGCGCGCCGGGCGGGAAGGCGAGCGGCCATTGGCCGGCGGGTCGCCATGGCGACGGGCGTTCGTCGGCAGTTGTTCACCGTTAGCCACGGTGCGAGCGGTGAGCGGCCTCTCCTGGCGAGCCCGGCACTCGGCAGTCCCTGCGAACCCCTCGACGAGGCGCGATGCCGTGCGGGATCGATTTCGGGCCTCTTTTCCGACGGGTACGAGGCAGGCAGGACCCCCCTGGTACCCCCCCCGGCCCCCCGGGGCTGTGCTGGGCACCGGGCAGGGGTGGCCCGGAGCTGTGCCAATGCCGGGGGCACCCCGCGGGGGGATGGACAGGGTCTGGCTCTCAATTTGGAAGCCCAAGCGGGCTTTATCGCTACACATCTAAGAGAAAAATTAACTGGAGCTATGCTTCTTGGTAAAAAAAAAGTCGTGGCCCTGGTGGTAGAGCACAGACACTTTTCTGTGCCCAGAATTGGCATTTTACTGGTAGGATGAGGGGAAACAACCTCAAGCTGAGCCAGGGGAGGTTTAGGTTGGACACTGGGAACAATTTCTCACCCCAAAGGGTTTAAGGTCTGGCCCAGGCTGCCCAGGGCAAGGGGGGAGTCCCCGTGATCCCTGCAGGGGTTTCCAAGCTGTGGTGCTGAGGGACAGGGGGCAGTGCTGCCCTGGCACTGCTGGTTGGACTTGATGATCTTAAAGGTCTCTTCCAACCAAAACTGATTTATCAGGAAGTGCAGAGTAAGCATGACCTGATTCAACAAAGGTTTTCCAAAAAAAGCACCTAGGTTTTGTAAAAGCAGGGGTGTCTGGTGGATCACAGCACATTTCTGCCTATTAGAGACTCAAAAAGCCTTTTATTTTTCTGAGTGGGATCACCTCTGCTAAAGGGAAGGCTGTTTAAGGCCAAAATGGGAGGTGGCCTCTTTTATTTTTCAGATACATGGTAACTACAATCAGAAAAAGAGTATCATCGAACGGCTTAGGCCTGAAGGGACCTTAGGGATCATCTAATCCAAGCTCCACCGTGGCCAGGGACACCTCTCAACTAGACTAGCTTGCTCAAAGCCTCAAAACAGAGCAGAAGCACTGACTTGTATAAAATGAGCCCATGTGTTTATTCGCAGTTGACGTTACCCACAAACAACCCCCTGTTTGCTGGGGGGAAAAAAAAACCCCACAAAAAAACAACAACAACCAAAACCAACACAACATGTTCTTGACTTCGGTTGCCCTGTCTTTAAGAGTTTTAGTATAGTATCAAATATACACAGGGTCACAACAAATGATCCAGGAGCTAGAACCCCTCTGCTGGGAGGCCAGGCTGAGCAAATTGGGGTTGTTCAGCCTGGGGAAGGCTCTGGGGAGACCTTCTGGTAGCCTTTCAGTGCTCCAAGGGGCCTGGCAGAAAGATGGGGACAGACTTTCTAGCAAGTCCTGTTGCCACAGGTCAAAGGGTGATGGTTTTAAACTAAGAGAGGGGAGATTTAGATGGGATAGAAGGAAGAAACGTGTTACACTAAGTGTGGTGAGAGCCTGACCCAGGGTGCCCAGAGAGGTGGTCGCTGCCCCATCCCTGGAACCATCCCAGGTGAGGTTGGCCAGGGCTCTGAGCACCCTGCTCTAGGTGCAGATGGCCCTGCTCCCTGCAGGGGGGTTGGACCAGATGACCTTTAAGAGTCTCTTCCAGCCCAAACCATTCCATGTTTCTATATTGAATCACAAACTGAAAACACTGCTCTAAAAGAAAGGAACATTTTATTTTCTTGGACTGTGAAGATCTGTGCTCTCTATATTATCCTATTATTTCTTAACAATCAGAAAATCACCCAGCTTTGTGAGGTTCCTCTTAATGGAAGGCAACAGCCCTAGAAAAAAAGTGTACTTACACCTAGATGTGTGTATATAATCCCTCCCATTACTAAGGAAGCAACAGATGGGAAAACTTTATTCACGTATCAGCCTTGCATGTAAACCCACCTTCTAGATAGAGGAGGCATTTAGCATATGTCACATCTTCCACCAAAGCTGCCTCAGCTGGGAAGCTGCAACCTGGCTGTAGCTGTGGTTGTAGCTTGTGGACTGTTTACATTTTTCTGTTAGAAATTGGCTTAAGGGCAACAAATAAATTAATCACAGGAGGTACGCAGAAGATCCTGAGGTTTCAGGTTTACTGCTCTGGGTTTATGTTTGAAAGATACAGGGCTAAAATAAAAGCATTTTATCTTCATAATCAGTTATTCGAGACCCACAGTTGTTCTGTGCGTTAACTTTTGTAGGAGGTAACTTTATTGATAGGCTTGGGGAGGGTTTGCCATCTTCTTTTACAGCCTGAAAGCAATTTGATTTGTATCATCCCCAGAGTAGGTGTCTGCCGCTTGGAAACCTTTCAGGAAGAGGAGTTTCACTGAATTATTCCACTGGCATTTTTAAATGCCTTACAATATTTTTAGGTCTGGGGTATAGACGGTCCCCCTGAAAGGGCAGAAACCTGTCTGGGAAAAGCACCAAGTGGCTCTGAGATGCGGGATGGAGCTCACTGCCTTTCATCCCTTGGAAAAGCTGTTGTGGGGACAGGCTAGGAGAAGAAAAGTTCTTTAAGTTCTGCTGCACAGGAGGCTTTCCCTGCATCACTTGTGGAAAGGCTTCCCTAAAATAGGGTTTCATTCCTGCAAAGTCATTAATTTGACGTGGATTTTGCCCGTTCTGCTGAGCTGGGTGAGAAAGGGTTGACCCTGGGATGCCGTACACAAAACTGCAGAGGAGGTGATGCTGTGCTGCCCCAGGCAGCCTCTGGAGAGTCACCCACGGCCAGAGGCTGCAGAGGCTCCGCAAAGCTTTGCGGTTCCACACGGCAGCAGGGAACCCATCCCCGGCATGGTAGAGCTGAGAGAAATAGATGCAGAGAGTGATTTCTGGGTGCTTCAGCACAAAGTTGTAGATTTTACTTACGCAGCAGTGGTAAGCCTCGTTACAGGGAGAGTAATTGGAATAGAGGCTGATGTGGCTGATATTTTCATAGGCAGCTGTAACTGCATCCAGATAACCGCCTGCCTCGAACAGCATTGATTCTGGATGCCTGTCTTGGTTGGTACAGTTTGTAGCATGGCCTTTTTGGACCACTCTGCCCGAGAAACTCCTCAGTTCATAGAAGAGAAGGTGTTTATTTTGGAGAGTGGCTATTGATCTGCGTGGGAAACCAAAGAGCCTCTGAAATTCTGTGTAAGGGACTCTTGCTTCTTCACCGGTCCGTATGTGGTAGGGACACTTAGCACAGAGGTGGTTCTGCCTCTGCCAGCAACAGGGCTTTACCACAGTCCCCTGATTCGTCAGATATTCTTGGAAAACTCTTTTCTCTCCTGGATTCATCTTCTGTTGAAAAAGCTCCTTCTTTATGTCCTACATAGCTGACAGCCCTGAATGAAATAGGAAAGTGATATTTTAATTCAACCTTTCAATTTGCTTTGCACTTCAACTGCAAAAACAATAAGGGGTGGTTTCTTCAAAAATATACTGAAACTTGTAGCAGCATATAGAAACCTGGTCGGTGACACAAAGAACAAAGCTCTCTCGCAGCCTGGGAGCATTTTTAGTTCTCACAAAGTAGTCTTTTTGCTAAAAACACGAGTAAAAAATATTTCTCTGGCTTCTGCCCTCTTACCCTAGACAGGAGAAAGCACACCATAAAACCAGACATGTTTTTCAGGACTAGATTAACAGATGAGCCTTTTGCAATCTGTCAGAACGAACAAGTAAACACCAACCAAAATAAAAAGGTGTAATTACCATCTCAGCAGCTCCAGCCCAGGGTAAGAGCAAATATTTTTTTCCTGTTTTCCTCACTGGGTTTTTAGGATTGGTTCAGAGTTTCCACTACAGTTATATTGCCCGTTTTCTTTCCAAAATTACATGGTGAAGAGGACAGTTGCTATTGCCTCCCTGGTTTGGCAGTTGAGAGGTAGAAGGACCTTTTCCCCGTGCAGTAGCTTTGCTCCAGTTGTAGTGGTGAGGGGTAGGCTGGCTCCTTTCTTTGTTTGCAGGTGCCAAGTGCTAGGAGACGAGAACACAAACAGGGTTTTCTTCTGTACAACCAGCCACCCCTGGTGGTTCAGCTCCCGTTCTTTGCGTGTCAATATTTGTTTCCTATCTCAAGTGATTAAGTTTTGTTTGTTTCTTTAATGCAAGGGTTTTTTTCTTATAGCCAAGAGGTGGATGTTGTTCAAACGAGCAGGTTGCTGAAGTTGTTTCCAGGTGATTGTTGTTTCTGTGTCTATCTGCCTGTTGTGCTTCTGCTCCCATCCGCAGGCAACAAGGTTGTCCCTTCTTCAAGAGCTTTGTGTCCCCCTTCTCTGAGGCTGTAATTCCAGCGAGCAGAGCAGGTCTTCCATGAGGAAGCTACATCACACCTACTTTGCTCGGGCATGGTTCCAGACGACTGCAAACACCAGCTTTGTGCAGATAACAACTTTAGACTCAGGAATATAATGATTTTTCCTCACTGCTGCTCTAATTGAGCCCCTCCTCATCCCTGGGTCTGGTTTAATTCTATTGGAAGGTTGCCCAGAGATGTGGTGGAAGCCCCATCCTTGGAAGTGTCCAAGCCCAGGCTGGCTGGGGCTGTGAGCAGCCTGCTCTAGTGGGAGGGGTCCCTGCCCATGGCAGGGGGGTTGGAACTGGGTGAGCTTTAAGGTCCCTTCCAACCCTGATGACTCTACGTTTCTACGATGATACTTTTTCTGATCGCGTACTTCTCCATCCGCGTATTCGATCACAGCTTGCTTCTGCGGTCCTGGGACTGTCAGTATTTCATTGTCCTCTTAAATCACTGAGTTTATTCATTTGCTTCATTTTCCACTCGAGTCTGTGCCAGCTTCCATGTATTTTCCTGCTCTTTCCTGTTTGTGTTTGTTTCCATCGCGCTGTTCTCATTCCGATGACTTGTAAAGATTCGCTTCCTGACATCAAGAATGCTCCAGGTGTCATTTCTGGTGGTTTTGTACATTTTTGATGTGCAGTTGTCCTCTCTACCGGGCACCGCAAGGCAGTTGTGGCAGGGCACGGAAAACACCTTTGGTGCCTGACACCGAGAAGTCCCCGTGCTGGGGACAGTGCTGGGGGTACGGTTGGACTCGATCTCAAAGGTCTGGTGAAGAACCTCCAGCTGCTCTCCCGTAGGTTGCCCATATTATTAAAGATATTACCATAAAAGTTGCGAGTACGGGGCAGGGTTCCAACTCCTCCTGTCCCCGCTGGTGTTTCTGCAGAGCTAGAACGGTCACACGATGGCAATGTTGCACGCCAAAGAAAGACTCATCCCACTCTGTGCCTGTTGATGGAGGCAATAGCAACGCTTCGCTGTGTTTTAAGAGATGCCACCAGAGGCACTTAAAATTTTATATCTCCCTCTAAACTTGTCTTATTTTGGTTGGTTGATTGGTGGTTTGGCCTGATCACACCCCAGCCTTCTCAGTTAATAGTGTCACATCCTTACAGGATGGGAGTGAAATCCCAGACTACCCAGGTTGATGAGTTAATTTGGGGAGCATTCTGTGTGTGTGTGTGTGGATGGATGGATTAAGCAGCTCATAGGAGCACTCATCACTCAGCTCTCTTGCAGAAACAAAACAAAAAGATAGGTTCCCATGCGTAGTTTTGTTTAGTAATACTGAGCAGCTCGATTGCATTTGTCATCCTCAAAGTAGTTTATAAATCAGACCCAAGTGTTTAAAACATAGAACTGGTCTAAATGGCTCTCTTGCTCGTATTTCTGCTGCTTAGTGTCACTTAGATCCTGTACAGGGGAAATTGTTAAAGAGGCTTCTGACTTCCAGGGTGTCTCGTTTGTCACAGTGATCCTGATGCATCTGCAGAAGCAGTAAATGCTGCAGGCTTTAGCTGAAGTTAATAGTTTATAGAAGTTGGAAATTTGGATGGTTTCAGTAAATGAAGCCACTCAAAATGACTTCTCCTTTTTGGCAGTTTCTATCTTGATTTCAGTGTTTTCAATCATGATTGGAAGAATTTACTTCATCGGGTGCCTCCTTTGGTTCTGTAGTTCATTATGAGATGGCTCTCCTGACGCTTGTCTCCAGGACCTCCTATTGGCACTAACCAGTTGTAAAGTGTTTTGAGATCTTCAAGACATGGTGGGCTCTGGTGCTGCGTATAACTCATTCCATTTCTTTCTCTCTATCCTTCAAATGTCACCTACCAATCAAAATAGTCAATGGTATAAAAGCAAGAAATGCAAATTTTTCTTTTGCTTTGTCTGGTCGTCCCATGTGTTTGAGCAGAAAGCTCCCTCACATCTTCTCTAATATTAATCTTCATCACACAGCCCTTCCTGAGCTCACAGGCCACTCCTCGCCCTCCGAAAAAATGCTTGATATTAAATATATGTAAAATAAAAATTATATCCCCGCCCCTCCCAAAGGGATGCAATTATAACTTGAAGAAATTGCTTCACTTGTAAATAAAATACAGGCATTCTGGGGGCAGAGGGCAGTAGCTGTTTAGTAGTGCTCCACACCAAGGTATAAACGGTCACAGGAGGAACTGGAGAGGAATGCTTTATCCAGTTAAAACCGCAGGGGAAACTTCTGTGGTCAGTACGTAATTACTCAGGTTGGAAGTCAGCCAGGATACAAGCCATATGTTCTGCTCCTAGGGAAAAAAAATGTGTAA
Organism: Todiramphus chloris collaris; assembly: GCA_025345505.1. Lineage (NCBI taxonomy): Eukaryota > Metazoa > Chordata > Aves > Coraciiformes > Alcedinidae > Todiramphus > Todiramphus chloris. The sequence goes on along the minus strand of JANVCC010000034.1, from coordinate 2,817,986 downwards.
TGATCAAGGCTGAGATTTTTTTTTTTTATATCCAAATATTAGATAAACCTGGTACATCTACAGGCTAAAAGCACACAAATTCTGAGCCATCCCAACGTGGCCAGTTTGGACCTGATCCTGATTTTCCTGGTTTAAACTTGGGCTGCTATGGAAAGTCTTTTGGAAGCGATGTTGCAGATGCACCAATTAGGCAAAAGCTAGGTTTTTTTCTGACATGTGATTATATGGAAGTATGATGATTCTTTTATTCCCCGAACTAACTTCCGTAGTCCAGTACAAGCGTGGTTCTGTTTATGTGAGGGGATCTGGTGCTGCACTCAGTACAAGAATGGTTCCTTTTTTTTTCGTGCTGCTGAAATCTGAGTGTTGAAATTCTGTTGCATTTCTTAGTACAGCTTAGTTCAAAATAATCTCTGTTGGAAAGCATTTTACACATGACTTCATTCAGTAAGAAGTTTATCTGAGTTCAAAGTACAGAGCAGTCACATGGGCCTTTAAACAGCCAGAGACTTGACGTTCTTGTGCACTCCTAAGATTTTAAGAGTAAGAAGCAAAGGAAGTGAGGGGAGAGGCAGAATTCTGTCCACGACTGCTGATAAACATCCACATGGACAATTTAAACCCAACCTGCAGTGCCGTAACTTTTCTCCCCGCTCCCCAATCTCATTTAACATGTGAGTTTGGGATATCTAGTGCCGCAGGAACGCTGGCTCACAGCTCCAGAGAAGAGCCCTGGTATTTTGAATTCTGCCACTGGGCAGTAAAGATTAGCAAGGATTTAAGTCCCAAGTTTGGAATGTTTCCTGCTCGAGCTCGTGTGAAAGTCAGACCTCCACTAAAATGTCTTCATTTGTCTTGTCCAGCCTCAAAGTGATTTAAATTACCATGTCTCTGCCGGAGACTTTTCCAGGGCTTTATTATATATTTTTTTTTTATTTATTTCCCTTTCTCTATCCTTACATCTAAAAATAAGTGGTTTTTTCCCTTGTCTGTCTAAATTCAGAGTGGAATTTAAAAGTGCCAAGTTCGGTTAGTTTTAAACCTTCCATCCACTGATAAATCTCTGATGCCTCTACTAAAGAATAGTGCAATGAACAGCAACTTGCCTTCCACTTCTGCTACTGGTGTGTAGATTGGCTAATGGTGATCACACAAATTAAATCCTTGCTGGCCCTGCAGAGCCTTCTGCTATACCCAAATTGCCTCTAGACAGGCCTCCTAAAGTCTGTGAGGTACTACAGGACCTTGGGTCTAATTTATCCCCACCTTTCTGCCTGAAAAGGAATGCTGGGAGGGTTTTTTGGCATCAGTTATAATGCTACACCGACAATTTTTTCTTAATGGGGGCATTTTCTTCTGTCTTTATTTGTCTGCTGATTTTCCAGAAGTTAGTATGAACCCAGCATGTTGCTGACCTCTGGTCATTTCTCAGCTGGGTTTGATGGCTTCAAGGGAGTCAATGAGTTCAGAGATCACACAGAACAGAGCAGAGAGGGGGCAGAAAGACAGCAGGAGTGCATAGGCTTTGTTTCTTTAGAATTTTAGGCTAATAACCCTACAGAAGCAGAAGAAAAAAAAAGAGGAAAATGCCCATTTTCTATCAGTTGAGTCAGAAGTGCTCAGCATGAATCACCTGAAGTGCTCAAGAAAGCTGCAAATAACGTCAGCTTTGCAGATTCTTGTTGAAAGTGGTGTTGATCTTTGGGTGCTGTAGCACTGCCCAGATCAACTCACTGCAGAACTGTTTGGAAACGGGAGCTAGCGAGAGCCACACGGCACATCCCGCGTGTCCGCGGAGGTGTCACGGCCTGGGACTGTGGCAGTTAGAGTTACAGCTATCTGGAATCAGGAGACAACTCGAGCACTCCCTGTACTTCAGCGTTTGCTCCCTCTGGAACCCATTGCCCTAATGATGTTGATTTATTACTGCCTTTTATTAGGTAGGTGTGGCAATGCGGATGTGGCCATTAAATAGAATTTTGCTGTTGAATTAGGCTGAGATTAGGAAAAACCAGATATGCAATATGCTAGACCGGCCTGTGAGCCACTTAATTTCTGCTTCATTTAGTTTAAATGGTCTCCTTAGATTACTATTCAGTGTGATTAGAAAACTGTTGAGGCAAATGGCTGTAACTGATATTCAAGTGTTTTCTTTTCAAAGAATCATGCTGTTCCTTTGGCTGTCTTTCACTCACAGACAGGCAGACATCTAAGAGGTCCCTTGAAAGATTTCCTGGGCTTGGAGACACATATTTGAATCTAAGGCCACTTGAGAAGGCATCGTGAAAAACGGGCACCTGGAAACACAAAGTGAAGAAATTATCATCACGTTTATTTCAGACTCAGATGTTGGTTGTTTGTCAGAATTCTGGGTTCTAGCAAGTTTAAATTAACAAACGTGAGGGCTCTTGCTAATGTCACTGGGACTGTTTACGTGGATAAAGTTAAGCAGATCTAATCTTTGCAGGGTAGGGGACTGAAAGAGCAACAGCAGCCAGAAGTGACTGAGGTAGTCAGCTGTGGGTGGTTAACACTGTATGAAACTGGTCAAATCGGTACCTACGCTTACCAACTAGGAATTTGGATCAGTGTGTGCTTGGGGAAAACCAGCTGTAAAGAGAGGTTATAAAAAAATCACATGGCAGCTACAGATGATGTATTTCTTCCCATGCACTCCACATAAATGAGCATCCAAGCTTTGTGCTGGTATCATTGACAGCCTTCAACACTTCATGAGGCTGGCGTGGAAGTTAAGCCCCTTTTACTGAGAGAAAGGGCTCATCCGCCTTCCTACACCAAACCTTTCAAACTCTGGAAGATTTTCAAACTTGGGAGAAGTGAAAAGCCCTGAGGTTCTTCAGCAGTAATCTGGTTTTGCTCACAGGGTTCCCATCTCAAGGGCTAAGTATGAGCATTGCTATCCAAGAGTGAGTTTGTCTGTGCTTTGTATATGTTCATATGTCTCTCGGTACAACAAAGTTTTTTTTCCCCCCTTTTGTCTTGGTTTCATCCACAGCACTGCAAATGAGCTGGTAATCTAAAGCACCAGCATAATTTGCTACCTTGCTTTCCCTCTACCAGAAATCACAATTTTGCCTGGACTCGGTGCAGGTCTAACTCATGAAAGTAATGGGTATTTGGGTAGATTATATGTGGCAAACACACTGATATGAGGCACACACACCTCAGAGAAGGCCCAAACAGGTCAATAGTTGCTTATCTTAGGGGCCTTCTTGAGCTGCTGTTGTCTAGATGCTCTCTTGGTTTTAACAGCACCTTTATTTGCAGTGGAAACATGGTAAAATTCCCCTATGTCTTCACTAAATATTGTTTAAGATACCATTTACCCCACCCTGTGCTGCACTGTTGCTGGCCTGAATACCTAGATCAAAGGAAGGTGTAAAACAATTCCTTGAATAATTGAGCAGGAAAAGGTAAAATAGTGACCTAGATAAGAAACATTTTTGCAAGCACAGTAAGTGTAATAAAGTTCTGAGGAGGGACTCCATAGTCCCCCTGGTGCCTGTCTCCCAAGGAGACTAATTAAGTTTTGCCTGGACTCTTTTGTAGCATACCTGTTTAACTCAGTTAAAGCACTCAGGTTTGTGTAAGGAGACCAACAAAGATGATGGAGGGCAGGTTAGCACAGGTAAAAGATGTGTTGCCATCTGACTGTATTCCAATCCTGAAACTTGTCCTGACTTGAATGTGAGAGAAATCGTGTCTTTTTTTTCCTTAAGGCTTTTGATTAAACATGTGGGAACAGGCAAATTCTATGCCCTGTATGTTACACGCAGGGCACTTTGTTTTAATGTAGTTTTATATTAATCAGCATTTATATAATGGGTTGAATATTACTTCGGAGTCTTTGTTTCCCTTCTTCTCTTCTAAATACTGTTGGAGGAACTGCTTTCCTTGTCCCTCAGCTACATACTCAACCAGAGGAATCTGACATTTGTCCACTGAGTAGGCTGAGAGCTGTCAACAAGGATACAGTGCAGGAAGCCCATGGTGAGGAGAGAAGGAAGGGGACCCATCCTGTCATTCAGAGCATTGTGATGACACAGCCCCAGGAAAAGGACAGACCTTGAGACTGTAAAATCTGTCGCCTTAGAGGTATAACACTGCTCTCTCCTCTCATCCTTCCCCCCTCACTAAACCATGAGCATCCAGGCTATTGTAAAGGGTTAGTTAGTTAGTAAGTATTATCTAGATGGCAATTAAAAAGGTCACCTTTCCTTAAAAGGAAGAAAGGAGCAAAGCTGAAAAAAGAAAAAGGGGGGAAAAATGCAAGACTGGAGTGTTATCCAATATTGTAGTAAAAAACAAATATGTATCCTCGTCTGAACGCAATCATCAGCTTTGCCTGACTTCCCTGGAGATTTAACGGTGGCGTCCCTTCCAGAACTCAGCTGTGATCTCAGATTCTTTGCATTTTGAGATTTAAACGTAAGGAAGTTAGCAAGTAATATATGGATTTTAAAATAAAAGCGCAAGGAGCGGTTTGATTTAGAATAGCAGGAGTTCATAGCTGTAATCCTTGGATTAAATATTGGTTTCCTTTCTACAAGTAACTAAACATCGTGTTTCTGGGGAAAAAAAACAATGTCCATCAAAATAATTTTGAAGCCTGGGGAGATCTGGTGATAGCTGCCCAGTTAGTATTACTTATTGACAGAGTGGAAATGGATTTAAAGTAAATCTCATGTTCAGATCAAACTGGGTGATATCCTTACATATCTGAATGACAGCTGTTGGGATTATAGCCACATAATATCAATCCCATCTGGCAAGCTCCTTCCTCCCCAATAAGAGGATGACATAACTATGAGACTTAAAAAATAATCAAGTTTGCATTAGTTTAATGTTTTAGGTGTTAAAGAAGTAATTGAGGGAGCCACATTGAGGCGTTGGAGGAAAACAGATGATTATTTGAAAGGCAAGACTTTTCAGGGACTAAACAGGATGTTCTTCAAAGAGAATGCAAAAGGAGATAAAATCCTGACGTATGGCGAGGCTGCTGCCTGGATCACTTGTATGAGGACACAGCTCTGGCCTAGAAAATGTATACGTGAGGCTGAGGGCATTCAGTGGGTGATGGTATAGAGTGTCTATATGTGGCTTTGCATCGCTGTCGCTAGTTATCGGTGCTGGAGGCTGTGCCCAGGTTCAGATGCTTGTGACAGGCCCATCGCCCGGGACATTCCCACCTGGTCTTTACAACAGATCCATGGTTGTCATCCTTGTGAAGCTTTTCCACAGCTTTGGCGGTGGTTGGATCAGGTCGTTAACGAGCTCGGTGTTATTGTGAGAGACTGAACGTGTTCATTTATAAAAAAAAGAGAGATGAAAATAACATCTCACGAAAGTCATCGTGCATTTCTTTGTTGAGGACTCTTTGTTGGTTCCTAGGCCGCCGGGCCTGAATGGAGCAGAGGAAGTGGCTCCAGCTGTTTTCCTCGTGCTGGCACTCTCTGCTGAACAGGAATCACTGAGCAAAGAACAGCGTTTCCCCAGAGAGGTTTGCTGGGGTAGCACGAAGGCAGGCTGGAGATTTATTTTTTTTTTAATTAGAAGTTCCTGCCAAATACTATCAGCAAGGGTTGGGATGGAGGGAAATAAATACATGAAGTCTGGAGCCCGCTTGGAAGAGCAAGAAACCTGCCTGGGAAAGCAAAATAGCAGGTTTTTTCGCTGCTGAACTCTTGCTTTTTTAACATATAACCATTTATCCAGAAAAGAGGACTGGGTTTTATTTTTTTTCCCTTTCCCTCTTCTATGAATCTTGGTTCTGGCTCTTGCTTCTCCAGCAAAGTTGGAGGGATTGTGCAACTTTGCACTTGGTTTTGGACTAGCTAGTGGAACAAAAACTAAGCAGAATTCCTTCTCTTAAGTGGGTGCCAAATTATCAACTGCCACATCACGTTATGGTGATAAATGCACGTCTGGTCCTGCTTTGCACTAAGCTTAAATTCTGTAAGTTTTTTTTCTTTAAAAACAAATAAAATAAAGCTATGGCTTCTTTGCTTTCTTTTTGCATTGCAAAAGGAAGGTTAAGGAAACAAGCCATAAAGCATCACTGACACATATTTGAGGAAAGAGGAAGATATCAATTGTTGCTTGCAGGTTTAATCCGGGATAAATCCATAATGACTGAAACGTACTGTCACCTGATGCTGTCTGGTGCTGGACTGGGCGCTTTATTCCAGTCCTCAGTCAACTGGTGACCATTTCATAAACTGCTTTATTGTATTTGACACTGTCTGGTATTCTTGATCGCAGCATTACTGAAGAATTGCTTTGCAGTTCGAATAATCCCCTTTAGCAAGACAGTTTCAGGTAAGAAATGATTCGTGGGTGAAAGACTGCAAGTTTTGCTCATTCTTTGAGGATGCTGCAAAATCCCTGTAACGTGGAAGGCAGCTGTGGCTATGCCAAGGTTGCCAAATTGCCTGTGTGGGGCATATATAGCTCCTGACAGTTCAGTTGTGGACAGCTATGGAGTAACTTATAGGAAAAGCTCCTCTGTGGATCCTGTCAGCGTTCAGCTTATCACCCAAAGCAAATGAACTTAATATTCCTTTGACTTTTCTGTGTGTGTTTTAGTGCTTTTTAATATAACTGCATAATTGTTAATTATCTGCTCTAGGTCTGGGTTTCCAATCCAGTTCATCTCCCCGAGCACAGTAATGTATTGCACAATTAATGCACTGTTTATAATATTCCCTTGAAAAAAAAAGTATCTTCCATCCTGTTTATTGGTGTGTTTCCAACTAATCTTCAGAGAACAAAACAGTTGGCTTCTGCCTGAACTTTTGTGTTACAATGTTCAACCTTGCCCAGTTTTGGAGTTCTTAGTTGTTTTTTACTGAGGAGAAAGGACGTTTGACTTCAGTTAGATCTTTGTCTATGTAAAAACTTCAAAACACATCTTCAGTCCTGTCAGCCCGCTACAATGGGCAGGATTTGAGTTTGCTAAGCAATACTACGTTGCCCATAAACTAGGTGCTTGTTCAGAATAGCACAAACCCAATCTACAGCCTGGCTTGGTCATTAATGGGTTTTCTTAATGTTTCTCCAATCCAGATGGGCTCTTATGTTCATGTATTTATTCATTAAGAAGGTATATATAAGCTAAAGGACATTTCTTGTCTGAGCTTGTGGAGATCTCGTAAGTGGATAAGATGAGAAGCTTTGTATCCCTAAACCATTCATGTACTATGTTCACCTGTCACTGTGATGGATACTTTGGGTGCTAAGGCAAATATCTTCTTCCTGCACCCATCACAAAACAGACTAATCGATTGTTTTGTTCGTTGGTAAGTTCCCTTGGAGGCAGACAGTGGGATTTCTCCACGTCGAACAGGGAAACATTTGTTCTCGTTCCATCTTGTTGCTGTCATGTCACTGTTCCATTCCTGCTTTTATAGAGACACATTTTCTCTAACATAATATTCTAGACCTGGATTCTCTCTAAAATTTTCCACTCTGCTGGTATCTGAATAGAAGAGGATTTCCCTTTCACAGAGTTTTGTTTATGTTTTTATTTTGCTTTTTGGACTTTGTCTAATTCTTCGGTAAAGATCATCTGGAAGAGAATTGGGGGAACTGTCAAAACACGGGCTGCTTCCCGTCTTTGTCTAGAGTCTCGAGCATTGTGGCCTTCCATCTCCTTCCTGCCTTTTGTTTCTGGGTCGATAATGTTGTCTTTAAATAAGTTAAAATAAAAATAGATGTAATAGAGCTGGAAATAGAAACTAGTATCCTTAAACAAATGTCTTTGCTGTCTGAGCACAATGTGCCAATAATAATAAAACAACCTAATCCCAGAGGGTGCTGAAGTGCTCACAGCCTGTGGTTCTAATCCTGTCACCTTTCCCTTGCAAGGGAATCCACTGAAGTCACTAGCAGCACTTCTTCAAGGAAGTCATCTATGGACTACAGCAGCAGCCAAGTAGCAAGAGCACAAGGAACGAGAGGGATTTCTCTCTAGTTGGGGCATACTGCTCCCAAAAGCTCACACCATATTGGTATTGATCCAAACTGGGTCAAGTCGGTCGTGCTCTATTCATCTGCATCAGAGTGGCATCAGTTGGCATGACTGTTGGACTCTATGGATCCGTCACATCATCTATTTTTGCGTTGTAATAGCGCCTAAAGGTCACAGCTAAGGTTTCTATAATCTTGTCCTGCAACATTTGCATATGGGTGGAAGCGTGTCTCAAAAAATGTAAGGAAAATGAAAAGGCAGAATGTGGGTAGAGCGAACAATGGGAAGGATATAGGTCAAAGTAGGAAGGTAAATACCAGGGAGAGCAAGTATTTCTAGCTCACAAGTGACCCATATCAATTGCAGACTGTAAATGATTTATGTTATTAGTAAAGGAAATATTGCTTGTGTCCCGCAGGATCTTTCCATAACTGTTGTGAACTGCAGGTGTATCAGAACAAAGGTGCATCTCAAAGCTGGGTTTATCAGTTTGAGGGGGCTACCAAACATGTCAGTAGCATATAAAAGAAAAAACAAAACCCAACCACAACAACTTAGCAGTGAACTTTACCATTGGGAGATTCTGGCAGGCACTGATCTCTGAGAATCAGCACAGCAGAGGTGAGAAGCTTCTGTGAGATGAAAATAAGGCGAGCCAGAAGGGAGATCAAATTCTGATGGCTCTTAGAAGTGAATGTTAAATATCCCAATGAGAAAGAAAGACTAAGGCTGCATTCTGAGTGATCTGGAGGGTAGGAATATGGGCTTTGCAAAGCTCAGTCTGTATTAGGTGGAAGATGAACCATAAAAGCATAAAGGGAAAAAGGTTGGAGCTTACTTACGCTAGTAAAAGCACTTTTGCCTCTAGCAAAACAGGTCACTTCCAGAAAAAAATGTTTTGTACCCCTTTTCTTAATCCAGAGGTGTCCTGATAGAGGAAGTCTTAGCACTGCACTTATATATGCAGTGTATATATAAGAGGGAGAAGTAGATGTGCTATGTGGGTTACTGGTTTGGGCCACTGCAATAGTGGTACTTAACTTTAATGCAAGAGAAAGCAGCAATTTAAGTGAGCTTAAATGTAACCACACCGTTGGTTGTGAGTAGCTGGCACTGCAGTTAATGACATGACTGAGTATCTTCCTTGTCGGTGTCACGATCTTAGGCCATTACTGTGTTCCACAAGAGAGAGAGAAACATGATGGAGATGGGTGGAAACATGATGGACATGGGTGGAAACATGATGGAGATGGGTGGAAACATGATGGACATGGGTGGAAACATGATGGACATGGGTGGAAACATGAGGGAGATGGGTGGAAACAGGGATGGAAGTGAATGTGTTGCTATCTGCATTTCAAAACTGCCTTTCCCTTTTTTTCAAACAGCCAGTGAATTTCTCCTTCAGGAAGCTGTTCCGTAGGTTTCGTAAAAGCCACAGGACCAGTCCACCTAAGCAAGATGTGCAGACTTCACCCACCCTCACCACCAGGGCACATCGCAGATATACAGCCTGTTGCTTTGGACAAAGGGAGGATGTCGATATAGAAGAGGTAAAAACAAACCAACAAACAGAAAAACAACTCAAAATCCCCACATCCCAGCTTCCCCAAACTTGGATTTCACTGCACTGCGCTCAAAAGACATCCCTTTTAATGCAGAGGTTTCTGTTTTCAAGGCTGTGCTAGTTAGTGAAGCCTTGAAATTTTAATTGTTCAAGTGGTACATATGATGAAAAAACATTGTGTAGTTGCAGACGGACCAGTATATGTATTTCTAAAGTTAATTGTTCCATATTTGTTTACAATTCCCTTGTTCTTCGCTCCTCCCTGCAAATCTAAACAGTGCTCAAAAGAAAACTGTGCAGTAGGAGTCTGATTTCATGGTGCCTACTTTGCTCTGTAGCAGGGCTATAAGAGGGCAATAAAATCCTTGTAGGATTTGGTGAAATCAGATAGAATGAATGTAGCATTACAGAAAACAAGAGACCCATAGATAAGCTAAATTCTTGCTTCACTTTAATTATTTCCCTTTTAACCCAATGAAGAGAAGAAAAAAGGTGACAACTCTGCCTTACTGCTTCTTGAGCACTGGGAAAAAGGTCAGTAGCCCAAGCCAGCTGGAGGATGAGATTCTTTCTTGTGCCTTCACTCTGAGCTGAATATTCTGGTTTCTGTCACATTAGTGGGAATCCTTGGTTGGCTGGGATTAACACCACTGGGATCTGAGACCAGAGAATCTCACAGAGTGCCCATCTTACATGAGAGCTTGCAAGAATTTGTTTTGGAAATCTGTTCATGGTATTCAACGGTCTCCAGCATCCAGAAGAGCTCTCTTATAGGACTGGCATTCAGCAAGTGTCTTAAAACAGGGTCAAGGGATTTCTGAATGTTTTGAAATATGTCCCACAACAAAGGGGGGGCACTGCTTTAAAGTTTAATTGGGGTCATTTAGAATAAAAAAGCAAATAAGATACGTTATGATAATAATACAAGGATTTATGATGAATTTATCCCTCTGTTTTAATGACCTCTTAGAGGTTAAGAGTGTTGTGATTGTGCACAATGTTCTGAAATGACAGACTTGGTTTTGAGGTTCACCATTCACAAGATGGCTTTATGCAGATTTTTTTTCACTCTAAGCTACAGAGTTACACTTGGACATTTTAATTGTGATCTCTGCCATATATAATGCCATTGAAAACCATGTGATTACTAGGATTTGTTGGAGGAACAGCATTTAAATTGAAAGTTTTCATTTACTCTTTCTGGAAACTATGTATGCATGAAGAGAATGAGTCAAACCGAAGACATGCCATCTGATTGTAACTCAATGGGTGGGAGGGACAAAGTCCTTGGGCTTTGAACTAGTTAGATATAAATACAGAGCTGGCTGGCAAAGGTCTGCTCAGAGGAACGGGAGGCCCCAGATAGAGTGGGAATTACTCCCAGTATCCTAAATAACAGACACTCTAATACAATTATTAAGCCCAGAGGCCTCTGGGGAGTGCTTGGATTAAAGGATACCAGAGTGATACAGACTTCTAGGGGAGGAAATATTTCTTTTTTTAAGAGGAAAAATGAAAAAGACTCTAGAGTGAAAATGAAGGAGATGAAAATCCTCATAGTCAACAGAGATTTATGCTGTTTAAGCATTACTGTAACAGTGCCATAAAAGGCACATGTGCAGTATATCTGTAACCAAAGCAAACTGAACCAGAATAGAAGGGGAAAAGAAAGTTACGTTTGTGAATGGGAACTCTTGAGAGCTCATTTAATCAAGTGATAAAATCTCTTGTTCTGGAAACTGAAGCTTGCTAGAAAAGAACACAAACTACGGGAAGTAATTTGGGCACGAGGAGAGGATTGAGTACTAAATGGTCAACAGTATAAATAACAAATTTGTAAATGTATTGGAAGCGAGAAGTGTCTTATGGAGAATTAACCTGTTTATGCAGATGAGGGAACAATTAGGGAAAACCAGAATTTTGTTAACCCAATACTTGTTTCTGCCATGACCAATTTAATTATTAAACTTTACTTAGGTGCAAAAAAGAACCCCAAACACCTGAAAGATAGAGAAGGCAATCTTTTAAGTACAACTGAATAAGAAAATGACCCATCTATACCACAATGTCCATAGGATTTATTTTTTCCTTCTGTTTCTTGGACTTGTTTTATGATGCTGTCTAGGAGCTGTGGCAGAAAACTCAGTGGTTACAATACTGATGATACTAAAGCGTGTGTGTGTGTGTGAAAGATGGGAAAATCAGTCCTTTCCTTGAAAAAAAAGGAAGAAATCAGGGACCTCCATTTCCCTGTCTTCTCCCTTATATGCACACTCGCCTCTTTCTGTGTAAGATAAAGGAACATGGTCACATTGTTTACAAACAGAGCCATCTGAACAGCACAAGCAACTTTCACTTCAGTAATATCCTGCTACCCCCAAGAAAGCCTTGTTTCAAGAACTGTGCAGTATCTGAATGCCCCAGTCACTGCCTCTTCAGGCCTAAACCCTGGACCTCTTGTAGCTGTTTTGTACCATCTTCTTCACAAAGAATTTACTGAGTGACATTACCACGTCACATCATATTTGACCTTTTTTGTTTGTTTGTTGTTGCTGAGATATGATTGAATTTTCTTGAAAGGGAAGTAAACTCATGCAGCTCCCAGGCAGTTCGGGTATAACTCCATGCCTAAACTACCAGCTGAGCCAAGATGTGAGCTGTGCTGGTTTGGGGGCTGCCACAGGACTCAAATCTCCATCTGGCTGAAGTCACTTGGTTGTCCTCAAGCTCTGCTGTGCGCCAAGGCCAGCTCCATCTGTCTGTGGCTGGGGCTGACTGGTGAGTTGTCCTCTTAAACCACAAGTGCTTCTGGAGCTCTCCCTTTCCACCATTTTTCATGCAGCTTGTGACATGTGGAGATTTCGGTATGAAGCTTTAAAGGTTTAGGGGTTTTGGTCTGCTCTTTTATGGTGCTGTTATTTTTGTCACTGTTCTTATAGGCATATAATACTGGCTGGCTATAGTAGCCTTCTTTTTTCAGTCTTCCATAACTTTTTGGTGGTGAAGGGAGCAATAATTTTTATTAGTTCTGCGTAGGCACTGGGGTTGATTCTGGTCCCATGACAACATAAACTGGGAGAAATGGAATTGACATCAGGAGAATTACCCACGGTCAGATTTGTAATTGCGCAATGGCTTTTTACACCATTAAAGTATTTCTTCTTTGCAGAAAGTTTTAGAATTGTTCAAATAAGGCCCTTGGACTCTGCTCAAAGGTGAATTTTTTGGAAAGTTTGAGTGAAAACATTTCATCCATGTGTGCGTATGAGGAGAGTGGAAAACTATTTTTCCCCTCCGTAAAGACTTTTTGCTGCCTTCTTTTGAAGAGCTCTGAAGCATGAGTGGCTGAGGCCTGTGTGCTACAATCCAGCACTGAAACAGCCAGAGCTGCAAAGTGCCTTAGTTTTGCCTGTGATTTGACTGAGTTATGAGCCTTAGAAAACCACGTACTCGGCGTGCACTTCAGGGGTTTGGTTCTTCTTTCAAAGCTTGCGAAGGGTGCAGTCAAGAGGATTTGCTGTGAATACCAGCATGAAACTAGAGAAAGATACTGCTCTGAAGGAGCAGGGACATGGAGCAGCTGGAAGAGGAGCAGAAGACCTCACTTACAGCTTAAGAAAAGTTTCTGGGCATTTTGCAGTATATGTGACTGAGACTCGAGTCTCTAGGACCTGCTGTCTCTGCTTCCACAGCCCGTCTCCAAAAAACCAAGAGAGGTTCTGCAGACAGAGTAGGGCCCAGGTATAAGACCAGAATGGGAGATACATTGACACTCAAGGCCTCCTCTTGAGTCAAAAGGCTCATGGGACAGGGAGTAAAATCCACTGTCGTTTTTCCAGACCACGTTGCAGGTGGTGCAGTTTACGGATGACGTGACCGTGGTTTGGCAAGCACCACTGCTTTGAAGTCCTAACAAATGGAAGTCTCCAAGGACTTGCTGTTCCTGAAGGAGATATGCCACCTAGATCTGAGATTATACCCATGTGCCATGTCCTCTTGGACAGTGTACTTTGTGAAGCAGTGCATGCCTATCTAACTGCAATCGCATGTGAAATGGGAGGTCAAGGGAAGGCTCGATGTGCTTCCTTAGCTACATGATTTTTTGACTTGGCATTGTTAATTACGCAGCTGTATGAATCATTAATTTTGTTTTATGTATGGGAGCTCTGCTGCCTTTCCTCTGGCATTTTACAACGAAGCTGGTTAATATTTCCATTTACTTGAAGGCCTCTCTTTAGTTCTAGTGTCAACGAAGACAGATTATGATGAACTTGTGTATCTAGTTCTTTACTGAGCTGCTAGTACATTGTCACTTACCCCTTTCAACATTTTTTAGAGTGAGTGGGGAACACTGTTTTTCCCTTTTTCACGGGAGTAAGGGTTGCAAAGGTTTCAGACAGCAGCAGTTCAGACATACACTGTGTAATGTGACTTTTCCTTTGCCTTGATCAGTTAGTAGTTTGAAATTCGAACTTAAGTTTTGATACCAACATTTTTTCTTATTGGCTGATGTGTACTGACAGTGCATCTCATTAATTTAAAGAACACAAATGTCCAAGTTAGTTTGTTTCCAAATGGGGAAGATGAAGGGCCTGTCTCACCTCTGTTACCCTCTACATCAGCACGCAGCGTGTGCAGCGTATTGCCCCTGAACTGATGGAAATGACTGCATGAGGTATGTGCCTGTGAGGTGCTTTGTGCTGTAAAGGACCTTCAGCATAGGTGAGATTGTAGTGCACTGAATGTTAAGCAGATCTAAAGCACTCCCTGACAAACTTAACTGTGTAATTGAGTGGAAAGCAGGAACGCAGGAGCGCACGAGGTAAAGGAATGAATTCCCAAGTTATTTTCATATGGTAACAGGTCGGAGTCCACAGCCATTAAATCCCAATATAAAACTGATTTGTGCTTGCATTTCTGTAGTCTGCATTCTGTATCTTTTGCAGCTCATTTGTCTGTGGCTTGTTTGGTTTGTTTTGTTTTGTTTTTTCAAATAGGTTCAATCTCAAGAACTGTAGACTGCAGCACCTGTGAGTTACCAAATTGAGGGCATGTGCCATAAACAGAAAGCAAGAACTCCATGTGGTCGTAAAGAAACCAGAGGAATAATAATTAATGAGATAGTCTTAATAGAAACAGTATTTATACCCTTTTATATGCATGCACTTCTAAGTCGTCATCCATGGCAGGGGTGTCTCTTTGGACAGGCTTTATTCTAGATGATAGATTCTTGGCTTTTCCACAGGATGGACAGACTCTCTTGTGGAGTACTCTCTTCCATGACTCGCTCAACACGTATAGATTGAGGCAGTAGCCATTGCTTCTTAAAAAAAAATTAGTAAAAATAAAAGGTAATACTGGAAAAACACTTAATGCAAAGTCATGCTTAATAGGAAACGTCCAGCATATGCAACACACAAACAATTCTAGCCCCTGGCAGAATCAAGCACCAGGGAGTGGAAACTGCTTGAGCTGGCACTGCCATTGAAAGGAACATCTTGAAACCATGGCCTAACTTACAGGATTTGTAATGCAGGGAGTGTTTCCCCCTTTTTTGAAAAAAAACCAACCCAAAACCCAAGACAGCAGTGTGTTTTTCTTTCCCATCTCCCACTGAGGCTCCTTTCCCAGCGAAGCTGATTTGCATGCAGATCCCCAGTACCTGGCTTCTTTCCTTTCAGGCTGAGAAATGCCTTTCTCTCATGGAGAAGCTGTCCGGGACCACTCTTACGTCACCTGGTTACTTTGTCCTGTTCCTTTGCTCCCCTGAATATTTTCCTTATTTGGGTGTCTCTGACTTCTGTTTCCTCCTGTTAGGCCCCTAGCAGAGGCAGGCAGACTAGCTGCTCTTTATTTCCAGCTGGTTTATAGGTCTTCTGCTTTGTCTTCTCATGAAAGTGTCTGTGTGCCAGCTGTAGCAACAGCTGAAAACAAGGAAAAATCATCACTCGGTGACTAACTCGGTTCTCTGTGGAGAGCTGTCGAGTTCTTCTTGGGCTGTAAGTGGCCAATGATCTGCAGTCTGAGAATATTCCAGACCAAAAAAGTATTCTCTTATATAACATTTCACGGTGAGAAGTGTAAGGTTGCATTCAGAAGTGGATTTGTCTTATTGTATGGAACTGCAGACAAGGTCTGTCGAAAGAGGCAGTGTATTTAAATTGACCTCTTTGCTTAGCTGGAAGGCAAGCAAATACTGTGGCAGAAGAAAGGCACACTATGTTGGAAACCACAGTGTGTCTGTCTCGTCAGCTGCTTTAATGAAGATACCACCCCGACCTACCAACAACATTTTCCCAAGCGAGGCCATTATCAGTAGAATCCACCCTTCCAAGGAACTAGAAAACTGCAAATGTTAGAATTGGCATAATTTAGACAAATAGTTTTTCACTGAAAATCTGTTGCAAATGTGATTGCTGGGCTTTTTGCAATTCAGTGTTTGATCAAATTCTTGTAGGGAGAAGACTTGGTCCCATGGAGGTTTGCACCTGCGATTCACTTTGATTTCAGGGTCTAGGCTCCAGTTCATCAAAGAATCTTATGAATTTAATTCCTTTGATGTCAATGTTTTAAGCTCATGCTGAAGTAAAGCTACTGCTTATGTGTTTTTCTGAACTGGCATACTAGGTCGGGGCTAAAGAAAGATTAAATTAATTTCTCAGACTAAGTCACACTGTGTGTTGTCCCGGCCATCTTGCAGTTTTCCTCTTTGCAGCTAAACTAGTTGATGGAAACAGCTTCTAGAAGCTTACCCATGTAAACTAATTTAAGGGATAAGTAATAACTAGATTAAATTTCAATCAAGAAAATACTGAAGATTTCTACAAAAGACAGGCTATTTTAATACCAGATTGGGATATTTTTGCCTCATCCTTGAAGAAGAATAACGCTTAACATAGACAATGAATTATTCCTTCAGGCTAATTCTGATCCTCCCCTCCTGAATCAGCTGTCTGGGGACACTGCAGAACCACATATCCCATTGCCAATGTGTCGTATCTAAGGCTCACTCAGAAATCTGTTGAGCTGGGAAATAGCTGCCTCTGAAGCATATCTACCTTCACAAGCGAATTTAGCACCCATAACAACATGGTGGATGATGCTGGGAAAAAAGAGAACAACGATTTGCTCTTGCAGGAGCGTGTTGGCAGAGCTGAGACCTAGGGGTGAAGATCATGGAATCACAGAATCATTTAGGTTGAAAAAGACCTTTAAAACCATCAAGTCCAAGATGAGCATTTGGACGTGATTTGCCTGTATGAAACTTCACCTTCACATCTGGAAGAGTGTAGGTAGCTCTCTGTTCTTGTAAAATACATGTATCTGTTGCCATATAGACCTCATCACCTTGGCCAAATTGACTTGACAACCCTTTCAGGGAATCAGTTTTTACTCCTATCCAACCTAAACCTCCCCTGGCACAACTTGAGGCCACTTCTTGTCTTATCGTTTGTCAGTGACCAAGAGGATTCAGAAACATCATCCATGAAAGGGCTTGTGCCCTACCTTGAACAAGAAGTCCTAAGCTTGTCGCTCCATAAGAAGGATCCAGCCTGAAATATGGGCTTCAACTGAAGCTAAACTGAGTCAAATACCCATGCTCCTTCGCACTGTATTAACTCACAGATGTTTTCTTCTAATTAAAAACCAGAAACAACTGCCATTCTTTGGTGACTGCCATCCAAAGTAACGGTACTGGCAGTAGTGCACTTTTTGTGGCACTGGAACGCGATACCGTGATAAAGCTTTTATTTCAACACAGAGTAATTATTTGCCTTTGGCGTGATGTTCCTTGTAGCTGGATATCCATGTTCATGTTTGCCCTGCTCAACAGCAATTTGTTCTGAAACTGCTCACACACCTGCTACATGAATTCAACTCAGGCTCCTTTTTTTTTGTACCTAAAAATGATAGTGTGGAAAACCAGTTTGCAAGAGCTAAAGTATGCCAAGTGCTGTGTGCAGTTTTACAGGAGAAGCCAAGAGGCTCTGGAAAATCCAGACTTTGATTTGTATGCTACAATACATTTCACTCTGTTAAAAGTCTGTACCTGCCTCAGCATATTCTGGATCACTTCAGTATTAGGCAAATAAACTAAATGCACAGCCTGGCAAAGAATCAGATCTGTCCACCCGTGTCAACACAGCTCAATCTTGGTTTCGTAGCTTAAAATAACGTTCCTTGCTTTCATATGCTTCCTCATTTTAACAGCTGCAAGTGATAACAGTCTCTATGAACCAGCACTGCTCCTGAGATCATTGGTAGTAACAATTGTGTGTGTGTTAATACACCAGCCTTTTGCACTGAGGTTCAGAAGATCTGAACTCTCTGCTTTGATTCTTACTGCTGTCATTGGCCTGTACAGGAACTTGTGCCCTCAACTCCCCTCTGCTTTCATTTCTAAGTCAAAAAAAAACCCCAGGTAATCAGAGACAGCTCAGGAGGCAGCTGAAGTTAGTGGTTTTAAGGTATTTTGAGGTCCTCGTGTTTGCACGCTGATGTCTGCAGCTAGTGCTTCTACAGAGAAGGTGGTCGTGGTTCATACAGGCTTGTGAGCACAGGAGAAAATTAAAAGGATATTGGGTTTTAGTCTAAGGAGGCAGGTGAAAAATATAATAGCTATAATACATTGATTAAGAATCAGCATGAGAAACTTTTCTCAAATAGGAAAAATCATTCTCTTGAGACAAGACAGGTAAAACCAGTCAGGATTTGTTTCCTAATGCCAGTTGTACAGGTCAGATGGGTACGAATATATATTGGATTGATATTGGAATGGGCTGCCCAGGGAGGGGGTTGAGTCCCCATCCCTGGATGTCTTTAAGCATTGCTTAGATGTGGTGTTGGGGGATATGGTCTAGGGGTGAACTTGTAGAGTAGGGCTAATGGTTGGACACGGTGATCCCAAGGGTCCTTTCCAACCAAAATGATTCTGTGAATTCTTTCCCTATGCCTCCAGTTTGCCATCTCCCTAAACCTCATCTCCCCAACCCAGGAACTCAGTGCCGTTGCCCTCCCCATCTCTGACTGCACAGCCCAGATCTCTGCTCCTTGCTCCTCATGGCTCTACTTTTTATCACTGGTTTCTTATATGCTGCCCCACACCTGCTCATGCCCCGTCCCAGGTCTTTGCATCTCCTTGCCGAGAGACCATCTGCTGATGGTCACAGGATGGGGTAGCAGAGGGCTGTGGGGACCTCCCAGCTAGCACGGTCTGGGGTTGCTGCTTGCCCTGGATTACACAGGCAGGAGAAAGAAGAGGAGGAGGAGGAGGAGGAAAGGTCTTTCCGCTGCTCTCCGAGCCACCCGAGTTGCCCGGTGGGCGAGTGCTGGGCGGGTCTCCGACACCGCAGAGCGCTGCGTTGGGATTTACTATAACGTTTCACTTCTTTACCGTCGCACTTGTAGAAGTCAGCTTTAAAAATTAATCTTGGCTTAAAATTCGCGCCTTTACCGCGTTCGGGTTTAATGCTAGGACCAGCCAAGCCCCACCAGCATCCCGCAGGCAGTGCCGGAGGCGGTCGGTGCGTTGGTCCCGCACCTGTCCCGGCCGCCCACCGACCCCCGCTGCCGTGGCCGGGCCCCCCAGCGCAGCTGCACCCGGTCTGCGGCTGGAGGGAGGAGGCGTTTCCTTCGCGCCCGGCCCCGCGGATGAAGCGGGCAGGACGCTCGCACCTCGCTCCCCTCGCTTGGGGCAGCGGGGCGGGGAAGCGGCGGACGAACGCCCCGCTTCGAGCAGCGACTCTCGCCAAGCTGCGGCCCCGGCGGCCGGTCCCGCCGTAACTTTTCGCCCCGATCTGCCCGCGGTAAACAGGAAACCCCTCGGCGGGGCCGCGGCTGGTGGGGCCGGGCCGAGGCGGGGCTTGGAGCGGCCGCCCTCCCGCTCCGCGGAGCCGAGGGGCCGCACGGCTCGGCTCGGCTCGGCCCGGCCCGGCCCCGCCGCGGCGGCCGCTGGCAAAGCGGAGCGGAGAGAAGCGAAGCGGGGCGGAGAGGCGGCCAGGCGCCCGGCAAGGCACCGAGAATGAAATTGCTGTGGAAAGCTAAAATGGTAACCGGTCGTCCCCGATTCTTTCCCCGCTCCCCAGCGCGCTTCCCTCCCCTGCTCTCCCCCCGTCCTGCCCGCGGGGTGCCGGTGCCGGCGGGGGAGCCGCGTCCCCGGAGCCTCGTCGCTGTTCCGAGGGATGCTTGTCTGCAAGGAGGAGCTGCCTCAGTGTGTGTGTGCGTGCCTGACATAGGGAGGGTGTACAGAGGGAAGTTAGCTGCTCTTTGCTGAAATCCAAACGCGTGTTTTCTGTCCGCTTTGCGCTCTTTTGTACGGGTGATCCTCTAGGAAATGAGGAGTCACTGCAGCACATGCTCGGCGAAAAGTTTGGA
Source organism: Todiramphus chloris collaris (assembly GCA_025345505.1). Classification (NCBI taxonomy): domain Eukaryota; kingdom Metazoa; phylum Chordata; class Aves; order Coraciiformes; family Alcedinidae; genus Todiramphus; species Todiramphus chloris. The sequence goes on along the minus strand of JANVCC010000034.1, from coordinate 2,798,055 downwards.
AGACATTGCGTTTATTTTTTTTTTTTTATTTTAATCCCCTTTCTGTTATTTATGAGTTTTAAAGCCTCGACTCTAAAGGGTTGGGGTTTTTTTTGTAGCTTGAAATAATAGGGTTTGGAAAAGCAAACCACAAGCGCTTTAGATCCTTCCTGTCAAAAGAAAGAAGGAGTTTCTGTATTTTAAATGCTTGTTAGCTTCAAAGTTTAAAGGCTGTCTGCCTCAGTAATTCAACGGTTTTCAAAAGTGTAATTCCTTCCATAAATGAAAGGCCAAAGAGATTAATTGCTTTAGAAAAGGGGGGAGGGGGAAGGAAGAGAAGACTGCTAATCAAAACCAAACTATTTCCTTCGAAAAGACTTTATACAACTATTTAAAATATGTGCTAGTCTAGGAAAAACAGTTAAATGGAAAGTCAGGGTATCTTGATACCACAGGAAAGGACAGCTTGCCAAGAATACCTCTAGTGTTCCCTCAGTCTGAAAGTATCCTGTATTGCTTTGATTGTTGCGTTTACTTTGTGCAGCCCATCTCCTGCCTTCGGCTCTGTGTGAAGCACTAGAGCACCTGGTATAGATTGTGGTTAGCAGAAGAGGGAAAAACGTTTCTGACTCTCTTGGTTTTTTTTTTTCCTTTTCCTGGCAGACCACAATTCAGGATGGGGGTGAAGAGGTAGAAGAAGGAGCTGTTTACCATGTCACCCTGAAAAGAGTGCAGATTCATCAGGCTGCTAACAAAGGAGCAAGGTGGCTAGGGGTAAGTGAAGCTGCCCTGGTGACATTTTGGAAGGCTCCTCATGGACTTTGAAGCCTGCTCTATGGAGCTGAATTCCATACGAATCATTACAATATTAACTTTAACACTGACTGCTCTCACTGTTTAAAAAAAACCCAAAGCACTCAAGCTGTCTGGCTGGCACCCCTGAAATAACTCTCTCCTTGTGTTGACTCTTCCTCTTAACACATTGAAATGTTTTGCCCAGTTGTGCCCATGGATCAGGTGATACTTAGTGCAGAAATATGGATCTCGGCTTATGGCTTGAAAGGCTGAACATACAACAGGTATTTCAGACTGGCCTATGGCTCACTTCTGCTGTTAGGAGCCTATCTTGGGTCTCCCTAACAAATAGTCATGGTATTTTGACTAATGAAGGCCTCTGAAAAGTTACCAGCAGCTTCCTCAAAATTTAAGCAAATCTAGGTTTGAGTTTTGCTTTCTCAGCTGGGTAAGAAATTGTCTGCATTTCTGCAAGAATTACGGCTCTGCACTGGTTTTCAAAGGTGTCTTTAGAAGCACAAAGGCTTTAGTGGTAAGTAAAGGAGCTTCAGCACACAGAGTCAGTTTGGCACGCTGCTGATTGCCTTCACCATTGTCAGGCCAAGTCCCCAGCTGATGGAAAATGTCCTCACTTGGTCGGAATCGGTGCAGCTGTGGCTGTTTGAGCCAGATCTTCAGTGGGTAGATGTAACTGTTGTATTATTTTGTTATGTTTGTTTATTTTCTTCAGGATCAAAGGTAAGGATGTAAGAACTCGGTTTGATGTAGTATCCAGGTTGGTATTTGAAAGACTTCTAAATTGCCCTGAGATTTATATTGACTCACTTTCTTGTGAAGTTCCCTGACCAAAAGCAATACAGCAGTGCTGAAACCACAGTCAAGAAAAATAAGCAAATTCTGTGCTGCGTACAGATAGCGCTTGCAATCTCCCCTCCACATATTTCCAAGAAGTACATGGAGTTCCAATCAGAACAGATAATTTCAAATCTGCTTCCTTCGAGTGGCAGATTTCCCATCTCTGCCTCCTGTTCCCTACCAGGGAAATACTAGAAAGTATTTTTGAGCTCCTGTAAATTCTCCAGCTGGTGGGTTTGTGTAAGAGGTGGAAATCATTTTGGAAAGTCTCTGTCCCATAAACAAACTTGAGAAAAGTAGAATTTTTTCCTGTCTCAGCTGTGTCCTTCCTCATGCACAGAAGGAGTTTTCCAGGTGTGGGTCATGTTCTGAAAGGCAGAGTGCATTTGTGTTCTGAGATCATCACCACAGCTGATGGTGCCGATCTTCACAGGCAGACGAGGGACTGCAAGGTCACTGAGGTGACTTTTAGCTTTCTGTGGCTAGTGGTAGATTTTTTTTCAGGTCAGAACGGAGCCCTGTTTGTGGGGAAGGAGGCAGAATGTCAGAAATCTGCACCTGTTTCAGGCATAAATTGGTGATTTCAGCTTCCAGGCTGGCATCTTTCATGAGCAAAAAAAAAAAACCCAACCAAACTCTCGTACATATTATTTGAAAATATTTTTAAACATATGGGCTGTTTGTTTCCCTTAAGCTCTTCAGAACAGAAAATATTTTAAGCTCTTTTTGTGATCTTGTTTCATTAATGGCTTTACTGTGGTCCGAAAGTCAATAAATAGCCTCTAACCCAGAACATTATTTATGAATCGCTATCCCTGCCCCCAGCAGTTGTGCCTTGAAAAGTGTAATTGTCTCTCTTATAATTGTCATCAGGTGACTTTTTTAATCTGGAGCTTATAGGGTTTTATGAGTTTAATTTACGGTTTGGTTTGGTTTTGTTTTTTCTTCTGTGCTTTGATATTCATAGCACTAAATTAATAAGCTGTTGGATTTATCAGTGTTGGTCTGAATTTTTTTTGGTGGTACTTTAAGCCAGGCTTAGGTTGGAAACTCAAGGTCAGCTGGAGAGTTGGAACAACCTATTTGTACATCAGCAAGTATTGAGCCTTCATTGCAACAAATATAGTAAGTCTGTTACTGATTATGTGCATGTGTGGATTTATTTTTTTAAAAGTTAACTTTTCACTGTGGTTTGTGTCCTGTAAAGGTCTACTTAGCAGTTTGACCTTCTCTGAGGCACTTGAGTTTCTTGTGTTTATTGGTGCAGGTAAAAAAGCCCATGTCTTTTAAAATGTTGATGTTGCATGTGGCTGTTAAATAGTGTGTGCTGTCAGAGCAAGGGCTTGATCCAGTGGTTCCAGAGTGTTTTGTTCTTAGCAGTGCTGCATTTGTAAAGTGTTGTGGAGGCTTTTCAGCTAAACAGTGTTAGATGGTAAATTATTTGATGTGTCTGAGAATACCAATCTGACTGAACATGCCATAGGATCTGTGTTGAAAGGAATATAAAAGGTCTTAATGAGTGCGTTGGGATTTGGTACCAATTCCTGTTGTTACTGGGAAGCTCGAAATCTTGCTTAGATACATTCTTGTCCAGGTACCAGTAGGTGAATGAACCTAGATCTTTTATGTTTCAAGAAATCTAATAAACCTCTCTGAAAATCCTCTATCCTAAGAACCCATCCAGGGTTCTCGAACGGTTGGCTGTGTTATGAGAGAATGGTCTGTTTAAAAGCCAATCATAAGATTACATCTTAAGCACCGTAACCACTCACTTATTTAAATCCAGAAATGTCTTCCTTGTGTTTCAAACTCCTACAATTAATAAAAAAGACAATCAGGCTGTGACTCAGTCACTAGCAGTTCCGTAACTTTCCAAAGTGTGAAGGTTTTTTTATAAACACCAAATTTTCGTAGCTTTAAAATTATTATTAGACATCAAAGGGTGCCACTAATAGCTACTGGTTTTGTCACTAAGTGCTTAGTCACTATATATTTAGTTGAAGCTTAAGACTTTAGGCATTACAGTGTTGTGAAATATTTAAAAGCCCTGCTAGTAGCTCAGTTTTGTGATAGATGCTGCACAAAACCGCTCTCCTGATGGATTAAAGAACCAATGAGGCTTGTCTGTACACATAGGTTGTCTCAGCTGATGGCTGGTATCTGAGGTAGAGCTGTCAATTTTGCAACAGTCTGATTTTTCTGAAGTTATTTGTAAACAACAAGGCAATGGAGATTCTTAACAAAATTTCCAAAGTCAAATGTTCCTTCTGGAGAATGCCTCCTACACACAAGGGCTTGAATGAGAGAAAGCAAAGAAGGTGTTTTTTGAAAAGGAAGTGGGTTTTGGTGTCTCCAGGATGGACCTTGAGACATCTCCAGGACTTCGAGTGAGATGATGTAGAGATCAGGAACAAGCCATGAAGGCCATGGAAACTGAGATACATGACCTAACTTCTTAGTGAGAGAGGAGGATGCAGGAGTAGAGGTTTGTGCAGATGGTTGCCATGCTCAAGTGGACATTTAGCATTATTTTGAACATCATTACATCAGGGCAGAGAAAAAGGCACGTCGGTAACTGGAACAGGTTTGAGAATGCAGCAAGGAATTTTAACGCTGTGGCTCAGAAAGAGAAGGTTGTATTTTAAAACTGTGACGCAGAAAGAACCTGAAAACTGAGGTTCAGCTTACCTCTGAGAGTGTAAAGAGAGCCCGAAGGGAGGCTGGCACCCTGTGTGTCAAGCAGGATGGTGCTATTGTCCGTGAAGACAAAGCAGAAGAGGTAGGCGAAGAGTTCAGAGTTCTGTGGGTTTTTTGATCTCGAACCGACAGCCAGGTACTCATGAAGTGAAACAGAGACAAGCTGAATCATACCGTGGCCAGAAGCAGATAAGAACAGTAAGGCAGTGGCTGTAAAAGCAGATCAGCTGCTAGACACCTGAATTTCTGTTGCCAGGAGCAGTACGCTGACAGAGAATGAATGGCGTTGGAAGAGGTGAACTCCAGTCAGGGATCTGTTGTAAATAGTAAACCAAGAAGTAAATGGTTAGTTGAAAGAGAAAGGGAAAAGCAGCAGGTAGAGAAGTGGAGAGACGAGGGCAATGTTTAAGAGGTGAGGCACTGAAAGAGATTTTGTCTGGGAGAGTAATGGGACTATGGGAAGTAAAAGGTACAAGAGAAAGTGGTATGAGGTGGGATGGGACCCACTGGAGAAGTGAAAGGATTAGAGGAGGACCACAGGAAAGAAACTTCTGAACCTGTGGCACGGTAGAAAGGAAAATTGTTCAAGGCATCTCTCGCAAAGAGAAACAAGGGCTGGAGAATTCAAGGAGTGGGGACTGCAGATGTGAAATGAGATTAAATTTAAATACTGAAATTGCTCAACTTTGGAGTGGCCAAAATTGAAGGAAGAGGGGAAGGAAAAAAGGCCTTTCTAGTGCAGGTGGTTTTTGTGTTTGCTCCATATGCCAGTGGATGTAGAAAAAATAAAAACAAAATGAAAATAATAATTCTGCTTCACAGAGAGAATGAGGAATTAAAGTTAATACATATATAACCCAAAAACTAAAATGAATTTTTGCCTGTTTTCTAGAAGGATGACAAAGGTCAACCTGTAAGTTCGTGGTAATGATGGCACATGGGGCTTTCACATGTCTTCAAGTTTTCTCTCTGCCTAAGAGCTTAACGTGCCCGTCTTGGGAAGCTGGTAGTGTCCAGCCCAGAATGACAAAGAAACTGGTGTAAAAAATGAGAGTTGAGCATCAAGGAGCTTTAATTCATTGATCATGTCAGAAATGCTATTGTACGACCAGAGAACAGCAGTGGTGCCCCTATTTGGGTGAGGGAGGTATGATCTAGGTAGGTAGGAGATATTTTTCTTATGAAGATAACTGGTCTTTTGGATTTAAAAAGACTGTGGGTTTAATCTGTTTGTTTGTTTCAAAATCTGCTCTTGAAACCACTTGGAAAAAATTAGTCTCTGGAGAAACTGAGGAATTATCAAGTATTTTGAAGGACCCGTACAATAAGATCTGCTGTTGCATCTTAAGATGAGAGAGGGACTGTTGGTCTGGAGACAGTGTACATGGGTCAATCCTGTGACTGAACTGCTGTCATGTGTCATTAGGGTCAGTGACATAAAAGCAGAAGCATGCTGACAAAATCTGATGGTCTGGCAGAGGAAGAAAACACCTGGAGGATGGAAATATCCTCCAGGCTGACATTCAGGATTGCTGTAACGCACGCAAGTTAAAATTAAATAGCACAGAACACAAAGGCATGTTTGTGAATGAATTAAAATCATTTCTGCTATAGGATGATGGGTTTTTGTCCTCGCCCCTTCCAGCTTTGGGTGCATTAGTCAATCACAGGAACAGTGAGCCACCAGCACGATGCAGAAAAGAAAAGGCAAGTAAGCATAAGGGAGGAAAAAGAACTATTCACACCAGCTATAGACTAGTGCATAAATTATTAGCAATTAGAAGAAAGTTTCGAGTCATCAGAGCAGTGAGATAGTGGTGTGACACTTGAGCAAGAGTGAAGGAAGCGAAGAACTTGACAGCATCAACATAGGAGCTGGGTTAGTTGGTGAAGAGGATTATAAGGTAATTTCCTCTGGTAGCAGAACACAGCATCCTCCAATTGTGTGTTTCTAAGCCTAGAGGAAATGCAAGAGCAAGAAAGCGTGTAGCGTAGGGGCGGATCGGGGTAGGTGATCGATACGGAAGATGCATTTTTGAGAGGAAAAATGTGGGAGTTTGTGACAAAAGAGATGTATAATCTGACAGAGGGAAGTTGATTGGGCTGAGCTGGTTGCGTGTAAGTGGCGAAGGTGAGAGGAGGCTCCAGAGAAGAGACACTGCAGAGGGGAATATTTGTGGCAGAAGTCCCCCATAGGCTTATCTAAGCTGATGAAAAGGTTTAGTCAAGGTAGACAGCGGTGCTGGAGACCAGTATGCACACAGAATGCGCTGACCCGTTCTGGATCAGCAGCCGTTGGTCTGGAGGCAGCGAGGGAAGGGCAGGAGGGAGTGAGGAGCACAGTGGGAAGAGGGATGAGGAGAACGCCTTGTTTGAGTGGATGTCTGGGAAGCAGAAGTGAGAGAAGCGGGTGCAGAAAAGTAGCAGAGAGGTGTTCGGGGACGGTGTGGTGTTGGGAGAGGGGAAACAGCGGTGCAGGGATGGAGCAGGAGCAGAGCCGCAGAACATGAGCGGTGAAAGGTGGCACGGGGGTGGCGTGGGCAGCTGGACGAGGAGATTGCAAAAGTGAGAAGCAAACAAGGAGTTTCTAAAACACTGTGGAGTGACTTTGATAGACCAGAGTGTTTTATCTCCCCCTTCCAGGGGTTAGGGAGCAGTGGGTGGCCCGTGTCCAGCCCTTGAGGAATCTGAGGGAAGCAGAGAGGAATGAGTCTTTCAGACAAGAGGAACTCCTTAGTGCTTGCAAATGTTTTTCCTATCAGAGTCCTTTAGCCAGGAAGGAGCGAGGAAGAGACCTGCACTCTGCCTCTGGAGCTTTTAATGGGGCTGGTCACAGGAAATGCAGCTGGGAATGGAGTTCCCTCAAGCCTCCGTGTGCCAGAGCAGGCCCGGGGAGATCGTATCTCCACATCTTAAATGATCACTAAGCTTTCAGAGCCGGTCCTCAAGCATCACGTTTCTTACTCTGCTGATGCATGACACAGACTGCTCTTCTTTTGGGTCTTAAATGTCCAGATAACAGAGAAATACTATTCTCCCTCATGGCCAGTGCTGCCCAGTTTAGTTAGCCGTTGATTTCATGTCCAGAGCAGCTTTTAGATCCATGGTTTTTTTCTTTCTGCTTCCTGGTTTTTTTTTTTGGCCACAGCTTAACTTCCAGCTCTGGGGTTTGCTCAGGCCGAGATTGATTCCAAACATCACTTGCCTCAAGGTGTCTTTCATGCTATAGCATTGAGTGGATAGCAGAACACGTTCTTCCAAAGCTAAACGAACAGCTGTAGAAGGGTGCTTTTGAACACCTTCAAAATTCTGAAAGGGGAAGAGTTGCAAAGTACCAAATCCATCGATAAATATTTTTGTATTTTCCTAACGCTGGTATTACTTGAGAACTACCTTTTCAGAGAATTTTGTGGTGTGTTAAAAATGAATTTTGAGTGATTGTCTCACGCTGCACACCGCATGTGACCACGAGTTTGGCTTCCAAACACATCTGCAGTCACATCCATTGGCAGGAAACCTGTGTTGGAGAGTTCAGTCAGAAAAACATTACAGAAACTTCTAACTAATCGGTATCCCAGTTAGGACCTAGGACACAGCCTTCTTTTTGACTTGAGCAGATCAGAAAAAAAAAAAATTACAGTTTTTGTGGGGTTTTTTTTTTTTTTTCTTTCCTACACTGGCCTCCTAAGTATGGGTTGCCTTGAACCATCAACATTTTAGGAACATGCAAAACCTCAAATTTTCTCCGAGCCTACTCCTGCCCTCTCATATGCCCTGCTGAGACAGCTCTGTGATTTCTTTTTTATCTTACTCTTAAGTCCCAGATGTTCTGGTCAAGTGTAGTTTCCTGTGCACCCAGCAGGCAAGGACTTGGCTGATGGTTGTCCTTGCTGCAACTTGCTGTTTCGTCTCTTGATTTATAGCATATGTTGGTCCCTCTTGGCTAAATCAGACTCTGGAATCAGGTTCCTGCAGCCTGTCCTGACCGCTCAGACCAAGGCCAGGGTGTAGCTCTGACCCGATGTTTGGAAGAAGCATAAAAGCTATTCCAAAGGAGGTGACAGGCTCCCCACAGAAACTCCAAATGCCATCTTCTCTGAGGAACTGTCTTGGAGAAGGAGGAAAGATGAGTTGTGCTCATAGGATTTTGCATGGTGGAAGATGCCTGCCAACTGGTGGAGAAGCACAAAGTAGACACAGAGGAGATTCCAGAGGGAACCAAATGATTTTACCTATAGACAGGTAGATAGTTATGAAAAAGAAAGCTTTAACATCTTGTTCTCTTGCCTTTTGGTTTTGAGTAGGCTCTTTCCTCCCATCCTTTCCTTCAGCTGTGGGCAGAATAGTACCATAGCATTGTAGCCCTTATTAATGACTCCTTATGGACTATTTTTCTCCTTACTTCCCATTCCAGGCAGATATCTCTTCTCCAGGGTCATTCCAAGTAGCACTCTTCGATGCAGTCATCACAGGGTAATAGAGGCTGTGTGAGGAACAGACACCCCAAAACAAAACCTGAGCTTATTATGAATTTTAAAGTGGAAGCCTGGAAGATTACTGTCTTCTGCTTTCCCAGTTCCAAGTACAAAATGCATAATGAGAAGGGTAACCGGCTTTGCAGCACAGTGTCATGCTCTCGGTTGAGTTTAAAACATCCCAGTCCAAGCTGTCAGCGGGGTGGCAGCACTTTAATCTTGTGGTGTTATTAACACGGGGTTGAGGCTGTAGGATATTCCTGTGAGGCCACACGAAACTGGGGAGAGACACAGGCAGCCTCCCTTCCTATAGGGCTCTGCAGAGGCATCTCTGGCTAATGATCGTTGCATGGCTGTTGTGTTTGAGCATGAGCTGTGTGTTGACAGCAGCTCGGAAGCCTCACAGCCAGGCTGCTTATATATGAAAACTTGCCTTTGGCACACTTTCAGTTTACCTGTGACATGTAGGAATACAACGACATCCTGTGCTATAATTAAATCTCCACTGGGAATTCCTCCGATAGCCAGGATGCCTGTCTTTTGAAGCTCCCCATCCTGGATGGTAGAGGTTCTCCTTGAATCGTAGCATCTCGGCAGTCTTGCTGCTAACATCACTGCATGTTGCCTTGCTTCGTTTTTTTCATCAGGAAGTGAAAGGAATAACAAAAAATCATCTCGCTGCACAAAGAAACTGGCATTTTCTTTCCGAATGCTAGGAGATCTAGGTCACTTGTTGGGTTAAAGAAGTGTTGGCAAGGAATGTGGCGATGTGTCATCGGAAAGCCTGGGAGAAGCAGCGGACGAACTGGACTGAAATGCCGTGAAGACAATAGCCCTGGAGAAACCATTCGTTTTACAGTTTAGGTTTTGATGTTTTCATTTAAGAAAGAGGCTGAGGCATTGCGAGCGTGTTAGTCACGCTTGGGTTTAAATTTAGCCTTGGCAGAGCTAATTAAAAATCTGCTTAGTGACGGCGTGTAAATGCACGCTTTGAACTTTCATCTTTTACTACTACTGTAGGAATCTGCTTTCTAAATATATAGCTTCCTATAGCCAGCACTGTGAGAGGGTACAGCCGTCTGAAGGAAGGAGCGCAGGGGGATCCATCGTGGCCTAGACCCCTGAAGACAATGGGGTTACCTCGTGTGCAAGGGGTAGATGAACACTAACACAGCGTGGGTCCCATTCTTTCTTGTCTTTGTGTAGCCAGTGTGTAGGGTCTTCCAAACCAGAGGCAAAATCATAGGATCATAGAATGGTTTGGGAGGCACCTTTCAAGGCCATCCAGTCCAACCCCCCTGCAGGGAGTAGGGGCATCTGCAGCTAGAGCAGGGTGCTCAGAGCCCTGGCCAACCTCCCCTGCAATGGTGCCAGGGATGTCTTAGTGTTGTTTATCACCACAGTTAGTATCAGAGATTGTAAAATATAATCTTTATGCATAAACTTCCGTTTTTTTGGGGTTTTTTTTTTAAACACCAAAAAAACCAGAGCATCTCACTTGCAGTCTTACATCCTTGTCAGGTTCCTGGGACAGCGGCAAAGCTGCTTTTGCCCAACGAATGTGGACCAGTTTGACAGATCATACTTTGAACCCTGGGATGCTGCTTTTATTTGCACACTTTGAAGTATCTCCTCATAGTTAACACAGGCAGATCTAGACCTCATTCCTAAAGGGCTGAGCAGCTGACTAGTAGCTGTCTCCAGGGAGTTATCACAGTTTCACCCTGCACTCTGCCAGAACTTTTTTTGCCCTTGATTCACATCCAGAATGGTCTTTTTTCATGTGCAGTGGGTCTTGAGAAATGACTTGCAGGTCTTCACGGGAGGTACACTAGCATGTAGGTTTACTGTTAGGGCTGAGCTATAAAATCCATGTTGTGCTTTTACACTTTCTGGAGTAAGAGTTTTATTGACATGTACGACGATGGGTGTTTTGGTTTATTTTCTTTTATAAAGCTATAGTAAGAATTCTGTCTTTTGGACATAGAAATCCATTTACTGTTCATGGGAATCAACCTACCTTGGACCAAAATGAACTTATGCTAGTGCCTGAATACAGCAGCTCTGCAGTTCGTTCAGCTCAGTGCCACCAGTAGTTTAGGGACTGGAAGGAAAGTAAAAACCTACGCAAGTGAAATGATAACGATCTTGTGTTCTTACAGCATCTTTCATCCAAATAACTTTCAAAGCATGGCCACCCAAATTTTCACCAGACTGACTGTGTGAAATATGTTGTAAGGTAGCATGGTGCAAAAGTCTTACTTGAGTGGGGCTTAAAACTCAGCAGCAGTGCTGTGGCCTGGGATTTGGTTGAGCTTCCCTTCACCTGGGGAAGTTGGGGAGAGGAGGAAAAAAGTGTCTCTGGGACAGCGTGACTGTTTAAAAAGGCTATTTTTTTTGAGCTTGTTGAAGAGTTTGAATCATTAGAAAAAGTTCAGGGGATGGATAAACTAGCTGTCAAAATGGCACGGTGATATTTGTTTATTTTAACAGTGTTATCACATGGCTATCTCCTCTGCATGGGACACGTATACCGCAAGCAGCAGCTGCTTAACAATACACAGCAGCACGTTGAAATAATTTAGGACCAGAAATGGATTAATTAAAATCTCCTGGGGAGAAGACCTGGACTCCTGAGAGTCCAGAGTTCTGCGGAAGCATTTGCCCACCGTGGCAGTCGTGAAAGCAAACTCAAATGTGAAGCTGAAGCAGAGTGTGAAGTAATTGAATCCAACTGAGTCTAGAAGGATTCGGAAAAGATTAGACATTTATATAAACACTAAAAACTAATGCATGAATACTATATGAGATTTAAAACACAAGACACGTAACATGTTGTGATTTAGGTATAAAACAAACACTTCCTGCAGTTCAGAAGAGTCTTTGCCTCTAGACTGGTTGTTCTGTGTGTTTTGGGTGTTATTTCTTCACCTTCCTCTATCTGGCCATTGTCAGAGGGAAAAACCTCTAGTTTAGTTTAAAATGACAATTATTATGTGTTGCTGTTTATAAAAGTTCTGGTTTCAATTTGTTTGCAGCAAATATTTAACGAGGCAGAATAAAATTGAACACAGGCACTCATAAAAAAGAATGATGAGAACTTTAATGTCCAAAAGATGTCAGGGCCATATTGCAACACAGTATGGGAGTTTGGTGGGGGCCTGTTTTCCAGCAGTCCTGCTCAGTGAGAACTCTGGGTGCTCAGATCTTGTTTGGGTTTTTTTGTGTGTGTGTAAAACAAAAGTTTGCATCCTTGCTGGTTTAGACTCTGCGAATGTAGGAATCGTGTGGGTTGCCCTTTTGCTTTACTCCATTCAACCTCGTAATAGCCGCTTTAAAAAGAAAGCAGCTAGAGCAGAGCATGTACTCTACATGTGGTCTCATCAGACCTTTTATGCAGTGGAAGAATAATGTCCTTTGACTTGCTTCGGTACCCTTTATTTATACTTTGCAGAATTGTTTGCTTTTTGTTGCCGCTTCCAAGCGTTGTGGTGAAAGATTTAATGTTCTGCCTACTCTAACCCTTCAGATCTTTCCTCTGATCTGTGTGCTGCAGCGTGACCTTTGAGGGTAGTACTTTCAACAGACTTTTTTTGCTGCCCTCTTCCATTTCTCTACATGGAGTTGCATAAGCCATCTGTTGCCCATCAGAGTGTAGCTATCCTTTAACAGCTTTGGCAACCAAAATGAAACTTTGGCCACCTCCACCTTGAGTGTGAAGCTTTCTGCCACTTTGCATGGTAGCACTCATTAAGCTTTTCCTCTCTCATGTTACTGGGTTACAGTCTGATGTAGGAACAAGTCAAAACCTCCTCCAGTATGCCACCAATTTATGTCCAGAGTTTGGCAATCATCTGGGGTAGAAGCCACTGTGTACTGCAGGTACCGATGGAATTTGAGGTGGTGGTCCCTTGGCTGCTGCTGCACCACTTGCTTCCCATGGCTCAAAAAGAACCTGAAACTCTTCGCTGAGGATAAATTGTTTGCTGCATATGGCATCGAGCATGGGAATTAGTATGTGTAATGGCCCTGCCATACCAATTTGAGGACAGTTGTGATTGTGGACTTAGAAAGGTACTGCAGGTCAGGTGTCCCGTGCTCGCTGTTCCTCTGCTGATGATTCACTGTGTGGCTTGAAGAGACCAACTTCTCTTCTGGGGGTTTAACTTTCTCATCTGTAATATACTTACTATTTGTTTGGAGATTTAGGGACCCAAGGAGCGTAAAGTGCTTTAATATGGATATAGATTTAAACCTATGAGAGAGAAAACTCTTCTGCTGTGCTGGAGGAAAGCTCTGTAGCAGAGCAAGATCCCCCTGATGCGCCCTGTGACTCCGTGGCACCATCTTTGTCATTAAAATCTCGGAGAGCAGTGTACTCTGCTGCTTACAGATGCAGAGGCTTGGCTCTTCTTCTCCCTTCTGTGAAGAGAAAGGGCGTCAGATGAGACAGCAGAGTTTGCCTCCTCCTTCTCAAAGCCTCCCGGCGGGACCCCGGGAGAGCAGCATGCAGCACTGGGTGGGTGGCTGGGAGTGCTGCGGGGTCTCCAGCACACTGCAGTGCTCTCACTGGGCTGCAGCGGCACTAGGAAGACATGGAAAATGCTCTTGCGGAGTGATCCTGTTATTATATTCTATTCTTTCATCTGTTTCACTTTTTAGTTTCTTCCCACCTTTTTGTGCTGAAAGCAGTTTAAAGGATTATTTTCTTTTCCCCTCCCACCCCCTCAGCTGTTTTGTATGGTCACCTTTCTCCTTGTGAAGGCTCAACCTTTCTCCCAGTCAATAGCTGTTTCTTCCTTTCTAGGGAGTCCGTGGGCTCTTTGTGCAAGTAAAACAACATGTTTTTATTACAAAGTGGCATTTTCTATTGAAAAGGTCTCAGAAAGATTGAACAACGTGGAATGACTGAATGCTTTGAGATGTGTTCAAATTATCAGAGCTCTTGGCCTTCAAACTGGAGACTTGTGATACAGCTTAGACTTCCTGATCTCAGCGGCTCCTTCTGACGCTTAAAAATCAATACCCTGAGTATCTATATATCTGAAAGCAGATATAGCAGATATGTTAAAGAGCAAGCTATGTTTTTTTTCTCCTCTTACACATCGTTTATGCCCCACATAAACTTGAATAAAAGCTTGCCCGCATTGGATCCCATTGTTTCTGATTTGACTCGAATCAAGCGCAGAATGCCCTCTGGTCGTTTGTAGGATTGATGTGGATAGAATTTAGTAGATGAGCTTGGTAAGGTTTCAAAGGTTTGTTGGTGTTGGGATGCAAATGACAAGTCACTGCATCCTTCAGGATTAGCTGATGTCTTCAGCGCAAAAGGGGTTAGTCAATGAAATGCTCCTGAGGTGCGTTTGGAAACCAGTTGAAATACTACGTGCAAATAAAACGAGAAGATAAGCCTCCGCATCCTTTTGTGTCTCTGTGTGGCTTGTAGTAATCTCTGGCTCTACCTGCAGTGCATTTTGTATTTTTGGAGTAGAAACCCTTTAGGGCAGGGATGGTGTCTTAGGTTTTGACACGGCAGCCATCGTGCTGCTGTTGGAAACGTTTCCTAAGAATAACGTGTTTCATTTGGAAGTCAGATCTTAGGCTTTTGCATTCCACCCGTTGAGTGCTTCGGATTGATTCTGGCTGTGCTCGTGGTCTGCTGGCTCCCCGGAGCACGCACAATGTGAATGAACTCTTGCACACTTACTTAAACCTTGAGACTTGCTTTCTTCATGCAAAACCAGTCATCTTGTCCAGGAAAACATCAGGTGGTCATAAAGTTAGGACAGGACAGAGAGGAGCAGAGGTATGCTGTTAACTCCTGACGGGTAATTAAACAACAATCACACAAGGAAAAAAACCCCAACCAGACAGGAAGCATGGACAATTTCTGTTTTATCTTACAGCCTGACATTTTTTGTTCTCCCTCCCCTTACTTGTAAGCTACACTTATTTTACATTCTGACTCAATACTTCCACATAATTATGTGTGCTCACTGTCTAAAGGTTTAAGTGCAACTGCAAGATAGCGTTCTTAAACCAAAATGCAAACGTCTGCCGCGCGTTCAGCGCTAGCTTGCGTGACCCACGCCGCTTTCTGCTGTGGCAAAAGGCATGGGTTAACGGTTGGGTGCTGTGGTTCCAGGAATGTGCTCACCTGTGTGGGTAGGCACTGTGTTTAGGTGCCACGTGCACGTGCAGCCTGTCGTACAAAATACAGAACTTGGACTGGAGAAGACCCCTGTAGAACGGGCACAAGGCTGTCACCATCCAAGGTTTGACACATACAGTCACACATAGGCACTCCCTTTCTCTATGAAGAAATTCTCTCCGAGAGAAGAATCCAGAGACGTTCCATAACCACATCCCCTGTGATGTCTAGATAATATATGAAAAATGCAGTTTAACCTGAGCTAATAATGATTGAACTCATATTTTTGGACTCTTTTGGCGCTTACAGAAATGTTCAAGCTGGTAATTCTTAATATTAGGTAACATTAGCTTACTATTGATGCTTTCTGTACTCAGGCCCCACCCTGGAGAGGTCCCTTAGTTTCAAAACAAAGGGTAGTAGAAAGTGCAGCCATTAAAATGAAATTTATAACGCAGTTTAGGTACATATCATGCTGTAATCATAAAACCACTTACTGCCAACCTCTTTCATAAAGGATTAGAAAAGCTTGGCAATAGAGGTTGCTCACAGTAATTATTTTGAAACATGTAACAACATTTCCTGGACGTTTTTTTCTTCCACAAAAATACCTTCTGTTTCAGTTTATTTTAAAATCTGAATGAGTCTTCTGCTAAATATTTTTTTTTCTCTGTCAAAATGCATTTTGACCCCCCTGTACCTACAGTTTTATTCTCCAGCTATTCATATTGTTAAAATCTATCGCTCTCGCCTTGTTTACACTGAGTTCAGTAGCAGTTTGCACTGAGTCAGTATAATCTGAATTTCTGCATACTGCTTGAGCAGACTTTAGTGTGAAAGGAAAGGCAAGAATCCAATCAGGATGACTAAAACCGTTTGGGGTTACGTAATGCGCGTTCACGCTACTGTTACATAACAGAATTATTACTTGTGGCATCTTTAAATCCATTTTGAGTTCAGCAGCATTGTCTGCTGTCTCATACAGGATGTTCTGTGTTTCTACTGACTGAGCAGAAAGTGATGAGGAGCTCTGTAATTAAATTAAATTACATTCCTGGAAGGGGAGAAAAATAGGGTGACTTTTCAGAGGAGAAAAAGATCACAATATTTGACTACTGACAGCACAGGTACTTGTGAAAAATGGTCTGTGTGTTTCTGAATGGGCAAAATACAGTGGTTTTTTCATGTTCACCTGTAATTTTCATTAAAATGGTGAGACTCTTGCCATACTAAATCTGACTGCGTTAGCGGTAATATCAATCATCCCATCCCTTGGCGTTTATTAAAGAGTGATAGCATATTTTGTTTTAACATTTTTCATGAAAGAAGCGTGGCAAATGGCTTCCCTGACTGGTGTTTCACTAATAAAATCTGTATAATAGCTTTCATTTGATATTTCCTAGAGTGGGTGCTGAGTTGCTGTCAACTTCAACATCCAGGCAGCTTATAAATAAGAGGGCAATTGAGAGCGTTCAACTTCTGTGCGCTGGTGATGCCATTGGGCTGATACCATAACAGTATGAAGTGGCATCAAAATTGAGCTGCACTGGGAAAGAATCCTGTCATATAGCAATAAAAGAGGGAATTGGGGAGATGGGAGGGGACTGCAATATTGAAATTGCAGTTATGTGGAGTAAGAATTGAGGTGGGTAAGACCAGGAGATGCAGCACAGGGCAGGACACATACAAACCCTTGAATGACAAAGTTTTCAGTTTCAAGACAGACTGTTGAGTTGGATGATGACTTTAGGGGCTGTGGTTTTTTTTTTTCTGTCTGGGAGGATGTTGATGTGGGTGACACGGGGAGAAAGGTCCTTTGGAATCTAGATTAAACAGGAGAAGGTATTCTCTGTGGAGGCCACACTGTTGTCACGTGTCGTTGAGTCAAGTCACCTGGCTTCTGCTGGCTTCTACAGTCAGCTTCATATAACGTTCTTTAATATTGACATGTAAAAAGAGTCCTAGAAGATCGAGAAGGGATTGATACTTTTGGGTCAGTCTTCTGGCCTAAGCTGCCTGAAATGAGGGAGGTTCTTACCTGTGCATGTTTATCTTTGTTGGGAATGGTCTTGAAGTTGGCACGTTGACACGGCTGCGTTTTCAGAGTTCAGTTGACTCTTCTGTAGGGGATTTACACACTAAGAAGGGAATTCCATTCTGTGTACTGACTGCTTACAATGTGTATTGGTTCAGCAAAAATACCACACTGGTTTTTGTCGGGATCCTTGTTTCAAAGTATTTGGTTCATACCTGAGCTTGTTCTGTTCCTGGCTTGCTGTGCCCTTAGTTTTCAGCTCGTGACAGTGTTCTGCAATCACTTGGTAGCAGTGCAGAAGCTAAGGCCATGTGAAGGTCTCTTCCGTGGAACATTCTGGTATCTCAGCCCTATATGAAGATCTAGACTGACTGGTATTGCATGACACTGGCAGGTGACTCTTCTTAAGACAGTAAAATGGGTGAGGAGGAACTGGGGGGAAGTTTTCATTTTGGTAAGAGATGGTTTGTTTTCAATCTCCCAGTAGACCTTACAAAGAATTGAGCTGCAGTTTGGCCTTTTGACCTGAACGCATGGATTTATCATGTTTTCAGTTGCCGTTTTTAGCTTCCACCACCTGTTTGTTGACACAAAACTGGGTTGGTTTGGTGGTCTTCTACATCTGCTATGTGGTCTCAGTTTTGAAATGATACTGCCTCATTTTATGGAGGGCTTGTCACCTGCAGATTGTGAAGTACCTTATAGATGAGTTTGGATCGTCTTTATAGACCCCTGCCCTTCCATAGCTGGTAAAACAGGCAGAGAGGTCTTGCATTTGGCTCTACCCAGGGCTAATACTACCATGGCTTGACTTTCCAGAGTGCTGAGACTCTCTTGAGCCACCTTTGAGGACCTCCCAGGAGGGACCCTTCTTCCTGCAGGACTGTGTTCTGAAGAGCCCAGCTCACCACCACCCGTGGTTTATAGCTCTTCTGCTTCGTGCAGCTAAAATTCTTGAAATCAAAGTCTGGGAGCAGAGAAAATAGTTGAGCTTCTTGCAAAGGTCAGACAGTGTTTCTGGATGAACTCAGTGGTGGCCAAAGGCAAACTCGGCTGCGTAATCTGATTTGTCTGCCTTTTAATAGATAAGGGTGATACCGACTTCTGGGGCGGTGAACAGGGGAAACATCCTGCTCG
Source organism: Todiramphus chloris collaris (assembly GCA_025345505.1). NCBI lineage: Eukaryota > Metazoa > Chordata > Aves > Coraciiformes > Alcedinidae > Todiramphus > Todiramphus chloris. The sequence goes on along the minus strand of JANVCC010000034.1, from coordinate 2,779,931 downwards.
ATTACGCTGAGCTTTCAGATCATCCTGACTGAGGCTTGTGTTGGGTGTGTAAACACAGCCTTTGCTGTGCTGTGAGCTTGAACCTCCAGTGCTCCTGGGCTGGAAGGCACAGGGCACCTTGCGTTGTCAGCTAGAGCCGGCATTACTGCAAGTTGGGTCAGACAAGTGAAATACTGGAGCTGTCTGCCACATTTTGGGACTATTTTTCCCTACTCAGCACCCATTCTTTCCTCCTTTACGGTTCCCAGTAAGTAACTCGGCCTGGGAACTGCAAGCAGCTACACTGGCACCTAGAGATTTCCAGGACAGACTGGAAGTGGGGAGAGTTTGGGCAGGGAGGAAGAGAAGTTGAGACGTGAGTCATTAGCAGAAACACTAATTACTATTAGAAGTTGAGACTAGAGTTGTTAGCAGAAACACTAATTACTGTTTGCTGTTTCTGGGGCACAGGGGAGCTGCCCCAGCTGCCTCTTTCCCCTTCTTAGGGACCCTCTATAATCCATACCTGTAAAAGCTTTTATTAGTTTTGACAGTTAATCGCTAACTGTTTTATGCAAGTTCCCTCGTGGAGACATCGTGTAACACTTCCTTGCCTCCAGCAGTCAAAATATTTTACCAAATGAGTTGATTTTACTGCTAAAGGTAAATAAACAATAAAACCTAACCTTTTTTTCTTGCCTTCTGGTGCCTTCCTCACTTAGCTGTTTATTATTTTGAGTCTTTATTTACTCCTCAAGTTTGGCAGTGGGACATTTTGGTACTCCTCTGCCCTGACGAGGAGGGTGCTGAGGTTTTTTCACATCCAATGTAGAAGGGTTTTGGAAAGATATTTAATATGGGACACATTTGTTTGCTGGGTTAGAAGAGTGTTTGTAGCAAATGTCATTTGGTGACAGCTACGCCTCAAACAATGCAAGATGCACATGACTAAGAGTCTTACCTGACTTTCTGGTTTCTTTTTCTTGCTTTTCCATTTTCAGTTAGGATCTTGCTAAGCTTCACTCTCCAATCTAAACCATAGCTATATATGCTGGCGTGTTCTGAAAATAATATGTCCTTGGCATGCTTACAAGAGAGCAAGTTTGTGGTGAGCTGCAGAACTGTGAAACGTGTCGAACAAAAGTGAAAAGGGTTTAAGTCATCTGATGGTTCAGGTTCAGTTAACTGAACGAAGACAGTCAGACAAGAGGTGGGAGGGCTGGTCTTGATTTCATTAAAAGTCCTTCTGGTAAGAGGGGTGAGAGCCAGGGTGAGGAGGTAGGAAGCTATGGGAAGGTAAGTGCAGAAATCATACAAGATAGGGAGAGATGGAGAATTGGGGCTAAGCTGTTGGGGCAATTTTTGGTCTCTTTAAAAAGCTTGTATGCCACCCAGTGAACCTCTCAGAGGACTGGATTCTCACTGAGTAATACAGCCACATTTCTTTGATGCACAGATGCTTCTAAAAAGTGGGCCAGATTTACGGAAGGAATTTATACGTTCCCGTGGCTGAATAAGTTCCACCATTTGCAAGACTTGGACAATGCCACTTTTAACATAAACCTCTTTGAAGATTCCATTCCTTAACGCACTTGCTTAAACTCCTTTAGTCGCATGCAGCGGGAGGCGATGTGTAAATTAGGCCTCTTTACTTGTGCTTTGATTCATTTAGCTCTAGTCCCACCTAATTCACCGATAGCCAAACGAGGCTGAATTTGCATAACTTCACAAGGTGTCAGAATGCCCAGCTCAGCACCACGGTCTGTGTGGGCTTTCTTATTTTCCCCAGAGTGGCTTACTGTAGCTGCAAGGTGCCTGTCTGAAAGGGTTCTGAGCAACAGCGTTGGAGCAAGAGGTTTTTTCTTTTCTCTTTTTTTTTTCTTTTAAATTTCTTTTTTTACTTCTAAATCTGACTCACAGCTTTTGTCCCTGTTTGCCAGCGCTTCAGACAGATACCAGCCAGGCTCTAAGGATACGAAAAACTGCAACTGCCTTTTGTGTAATGATCACGGAATTAATTGGTCCTGGAAACTCTGGGTTCCTGCCAAGCAAGGTTATTTATGTGGTATGAAAGGAAAGGAAAAGGGTGGAGTTTGGAGATCCAGGAATACCCCTCGCTGTCGGATCGTACCAAAGAGCTAATAAAGTTATTTGGCTTCCGAGTTTGGTGTGGGTGGCACACAGAATTCTAATTTTCAGCAGCATCCCAATGGAGGAGAGGGGAGTTAGCGAAGCGGAGAGCTCCACAGCAGTTCTGTTTACAAGTGCAGTGTACGGTAAAAGCAGCCCCTCTTACAAAGAGATTTGGCCACCCGAGTCCTGCGTTTCAAGATGCTGTTTCCGAGAGGGGAAATTCTAGTTCAGATGCAGAGTCTTGGCTCGTAGGAGCCGTTCTGCAGGCTGACAGCTCTGCGGGGCAGAGGACAGGGACGGAGAGGAGAGCGGTGAGATGCGAGGCTCTGAAACGCTGCCAGCCTTGCGGGGCTGACTGCAGGAGGAAGCAGGGATTTATCTGTCCCAACACCACTTGAGACACTTGGCACTTCATCCAATAATCTTAGTCTGGTCGCTGCTCTTTCTGATGTGCACCGTTACACGGTCCTGTTAGTGCAAAACCCCACTTTTCACAGTTTGGGTTTTATTTTGTTAATGGTCATGCAGTGAGGACGGGGGGAGGTGGCACAACATGGGCAAGTTTGAGTCAGTTCAGCATGATTGTCAGCTGCTGTGGATTGTATCCATCGGACAGGGCAAGCTTGTTTTCTTCCTTTTAAAGGGTGACAGGCTTAATTATAAAGTTCATTAAGATCTTTGTTGGAGGGAAACACCGTATCAAATAAGTCGTTAATATCTTTGCAGCTGTTCTTTACAAAAATACTGGACTACAGCGAGTAGGAGTCTTATGTAACACGTTGAAGATGTAGTATTAAGTTCTGTGTGGTTTTGCTGTGGAAGCTGGTTGTTCTTCACACAACTTTTTTGTTTCATCCATCTCAGTTTGGTGGTTTTCTTGTTGGTGTTGTTGTTGTTTGTGTTCCCCCACCAAGGATGAGTGTAGATATTAAAGGCTTATGCTGGAGAGCCTGCGTGTAAAAAGGCAATCTCAAATCAGGGCAAAATCACAAAAAGCATCTTATTCCTACTTTGGAAAGCATAAAGCAGATTCCCATTTAGGAAAACAGGGAAATGAAACAGTCATTCTTGATGAGAGCGCCTTATTTTTAGTTAACTTTTAAGTTCCTGTGCTTCAGGCAGCTTTATTGCAGCATAGGATGTCTATTCAGTAAGTTAATAAAAATAGTAGGAGTGGGAAACTCATCTGGAAAAGCAGTAAGTTTCAAGGAAAATTAAACGTGTTTAAAAACCTGTCAAAAATCAGTAAAAATGGAGTTTTAGAGACACAGTTAGGTGCTCTTGAAAATAATATTGCAGAATTTCTAAATAGAGCAAAGCTCTAGCCAAGTGGTTTAAATGACTAAGCCTGAAGGATATTTGTACCTCATTTATCTCAACTGTTCTATCCCAATTGGGATTTTTTTAGTATTGTTTTCCAGCCTGCCTAATGAAAAGCAATTACATTGATTTCATTCCATGATTCTTGCTTTCAGAATCTCAGCAGATAGTATTTGCATTGGGGACAAAAACCTGCAGAGCAGTGGGGTTTTTTGGGGGGGTTAAAGCAATTGTTTGCAGTGATATTTCTGAAATAACGACTGCAATTCTGTAGGTCGTCTTGGGCAGCAGCCTATTTTTGTACTGCTCAGAATTGGAGCTGATTTTTTTTTACCTTGAGTGTCTGCTCCCTCTTGCTAGGATGTGTCATTAATTTAGGAGATGGTGAAGTTTATAATTAATTTATAATCCCGTTGAAGGTTAACAGGTAGCGTTTGTGCCTTTGGCCCACGAGGCCGTGGGATCTGGATCTGTATTTTGACTGAGGTGAAAAACCTGGCAACTTTGGGCTGTGTGGAGGTTTTGTTTTATTTGCCTGTCCCTGGTAGGTAAAATGGCCAGAGATCAGCGTATCCTTGCCAGTTCTCACAGAGGAGGACTGATGGGAAATTGAGATTGTGGTAGCGAAGGCTGCACGTGGTGCCTCACCAGATTCACACACCTAGTAACAAGTTCTTACAAGTGCTAGTGAGCTGCTTGTAACTTAGGTGCAGCTTACCCAAGCCCTGCACTGGAGGCTCTGTGGGCCGCTACGCTGATGCTCGTATCTTCTCCCATCCTGAGGCCGTGCGTGCGGCGATCTCGCGCTTCCACGACACCTCGCTGAGTCGCGGGTTTGCGTGGGGGTTCAGCAGCCAGCCTGTGCTGGGCAAGGTCAAACACCTTCACTGTAACCAGCTCGGAGCCAAACTGCAGCTCCGGCAGTACCGGGCAGCTGCTGCTGCTGCTTTGTGTTTGAAGGAGTTTTTTTTTAACCTGTGTGGTCCTCTCCTCCTTCAAGAACTGTGCATGTGGGTAGAGTTTTCTGCTGTATAGCTGTGAGACGATTGCCTTCCCTCTGTAGGTACAGCATCTCAGAGGATTAGTGAAGATGTTACAACCACGCTAGTTCCGTACCCACAGAACCTCAAAACAATAGAGAGGTTAGAGAATAAACCTCAGCTTTTGAAAGATGTTGTCTGGTAGGAAACTGTTTGCTCTGAGTTACACTTGCAGATTGCTCAGGCCAGAATACATTGCCTGAAAAACCCAAGTGAGACTGCTTAAAAACCATAAAATAAATCAGACTATAAAATGCCATCCTTGTTTATTTTTAGTCTCGCAGAGGACCAAGGTAACCTTATGAAGCCCCGAGATGTTGGGCCAGTGTGCCCTGTGCAAACTCGCAGAGAACTTTAGGAACACCTTTTACCAGTGGATACTGGATTCCTCGGAGCAGACAGCACAAAAGCAAACGTGAAACCTCTTTTGCCTTTGGGTAGCCTGGTTGTGTCAGGGAAGAGATGGCCTCTTGATTAAATCCAGACTGAGCAGTTTCCTGTTAGCATGCTAACTCAGCCCACAATGGCTTATTCTGAAAGTCTGTTAGGGAACTCCTCTGCCAAGTCCTTTTTCCTTTTAAACTTGCAGGCAGAATTGCTAAAATAATACAAATGCAAAAATGATTTCTGGCAGTTTAATGCTTTGCTGACAAACTCAGTTTTGGATTTTTCAGGGTTTGGGTTTTATTTTGCACTGGGCTTTGTGCTTTTTATTTTTGTTGTTATTTTTTTTGAACATTCTCCCAACGTGATTTCTTGGGGAAGTGGCAGTGTTGCAATTACCGGAAAATTCTGTGCACGTATCAATCTTGGGAGCAGATTCTGCCCTCGGTTAGTACACGGTGTCATCAAACGAGAGGGTTTTGCACACACGGAATGGAACGTGGCTGTAAGCACAGTGTGAGCAGAGCAGTCTGCCTGGATAGGCAATGAAGAGTTAAATACAGTGGTGCAGGCTTTCATCCCATTTGAAAGTGGCTGTGTTGTGTAACTAGTTATTTTCAAAAGTATCTTTTAACCATAAGATGAAAAGGCAGCAATAAGCTTTAAATTTATTAATTTTTTCTTTTTTTTTTTCCAAGCAAGTTTGGCTTAGGGAAAATTTGAATGGAGGAGATAAATAGAAGTGGTAGGAGATAAATAGAAGTGGTAACAACATATCCTTTTAGGTGTTTCTGTAATGGTGGCATCGTATATATTTCTATATACACCTTAAAGTCAGGTATATAACAAATTATACACCTTTAAAATAGCCATAAGATGATTTTCTGGTGTCATCTCATTCCCTGTGGGGCTGTGTTGGGATAACAGTGGGGTCTGGGGCCTTAGTCCTGCGCCTTGCCTTGTCTGTTCGTAAAAGGCATTCATCAGTTCATGACACAAGACCAAGTTACCTGCTTTGTTCTTTCACGGTCCATTTGAACAGACATAAACCTGTGGTGCCTCCAGAAACTGTCCTACAGCTTGTGCCCCAGCTTCTTTTCCTCGTGTCAGCCTGTGTGCTTCTGCAGCCGTGGGGTGAAGAAGGTTGGGCAGCTTGTCGGGGTTTAACCTGAGCCCATCGAGTGAAATGCAGGTCTCTCTTTTGGCTGGACCGCTTTCCCAACCCATTTTGCACAGAAAAGGGCTTCTTTCAGTGACTTAACTCAGTAATCAGTAAATGGTGCCACTTTGCAGTTGAGACGTGGCTGCAGGTTTCCTAGGACCTCTGCATACCCTCTGTGTCTGTACTCTACAGTCTGTTGACAGGTCCTTGTGTCTTGAGCCTACAAGATGCTCCTGACTCCTCCAGGGCTTCCTACAGACACAGAGGCACTCTTCTGCCACAAAAATCCTCACATTTTTATCACATATTTTTATCACACATACTTGACAAATAAGTATTTAAACCAGTAATAAAAATAATTTTCTGAGCTGTCCTCTAAATAGTGGCAAAATTTAAGGAAATGTTTCTAGTAATTTCCAACTTAAAGCAGGCTCATTAAAACCAAACGCTGCTTAAAAACCACCCCTCCACCCTCCCCCGACATCAGACCCTAATGTTGTTGACAAATATTGTGCCAAATGGAAACTGGAAGAGAAAATTGAAATGTTATCATGCCATGTCTGCAAGATGACTCTGACACTGTCCTTGCAGAAATATAATGGAATGTTTCACATCTCTAGGTGTTCATGAGCTCAGGTTCTGTGTGGCAACCCAAAGCTGGTATTTTCAGCAAGTGCTGGTGCTGAATTTGTGGTCAGTTTTCATATTTATTCAGAAGTTACGTTAGATGCCGATGACCACTCCTCTTCCCTCCAGTAATACTGTTCCTTGTGGGATAATGGTTTTTCTTTTCGGGAACAATATATGATGGGATCATAAGACAACTTGGTAGCAGTCAGACTGTAAAATACTTCATGGAGCATGTCAGAGAAATATTTTAAGGATAAACTTACCAAACCCCTCTGTTTTTTGATACAGAATTTGATTTTTGGAGAGGCAAAGCTGGGAAAATTGTGTACTAACTAAAGATGGACTATTCCTGTACACAGACAGAATTTAATCTGTGTTTCCTTTTGAAAAATGTGTCGGGGATCTGACTTTGGTCTGATTTTTGGGCTCTTGTTTTCCCTCCAACTTTGTAGGTTGAAGAAGACCAGTTACCTCCAGAACATATTGTCAGCCAGTACGAAACATGCAAGATCAGGACGATAAAGGCTGGAACTCTGGAGAAGCTTGTGGAGAACCTTCTGACAGCTTTTGGAGATAACGATTTTACCTACATCAGTATCTTCCTCTCAACATACAGGGCCTTTGCTTCTACTAAGGATGTACTGGAACTTCTCCTTGACAGGTAAAAGTCAATATATAATGGGAATTTAACTATTGTTTACATGGTCATCAGAGAATCATAGAATGCATTGGATTGGAAGGGACCTTTAAAGGTCAGCTAGTCCAACCCCTACGACAGGGGAATGTTGTTAGGAATTTCTTCCATTACTTTCAGTGGACATGAACTTAATAACCTGATGGACAGTTGTCAAAAATGCTGCAAAATTCAGCATAAAGTATTTAAATGCAAGCTGCTCACATCCCAGCTCTCACTAAGGCACAGTCACCAGGTAGGGAAAGTGTGCCACGTCTGACTGCTAAGGAACCAAACTGGGACTGACACAACAGAATTAATATAGCCTCCCCCCCAAAAAAAAAACATCCCAGAATGTGCAGGCTGCAAGGTCATATCTAGACTAGATTCCTACATTTTGCTGGATACTGATATTTTCAGACTTCACTCTCCCGTTTGGGGGCTGCTGATGTGAAATAGAGATTGTCCAGAAGAATTGGCTGTCCCCTGCTAGTACTTCACATGAACACAAAGTCGTAAATACTCGCAGACAGCACAAGAACTGCTTGTTACAAGGATAACTTTTATGGGGAGACTGTTAAATCATGTCTGTTGTGTCCTTGTAAATGCTTAGAACCCGCAACATTAGTTTGGTCACCCTAAATTCTAACTGGATCAGAGGTGATCTTCTTTTGGGAGGATCATATTTATTGCATTTTCAAAATGGAGTGGTGTACAAAACCAGTTATTCTGGCACATAGCAATTAGAACAGAGGAGTAGCATAGGAACTCTTAGGCTTTAGTTTTGGCTCTCCCACTAGGTGGATAAGGAACATGCTGTGGATAACTTACCTGTGCTTTCCTTTTGTATCTGAAAAGAAGTATAATGCTACTGGCTGTGTAGGAATGACACATGGCTCAAACAATAACGGTGTTGAACTGCCTCGCTGCCAGGCCTGCTGTGATTATAACAATAGCTGTGGTTGCTCAAGTGCAGTAACTTCACAGCCAGGTAAGAAGCCTGATGAGAAAGAGCAGCCATCCTGGGGAGCAGTTAGATCTGCTGCTGGGAGCTTTATCTCTCAGGCCATACCGATCCTGACATGGAACCTGAGAGGCAATAAAAATTGTCAGTGTGTGTATATACCAGAATATAAAAATGTTGAGGAATTCCTTCTCTTGAATGAATTATTCTTTCTATCCTCTCAGTTTTGGATTCTATGCTTTGGATATATATATCTGTGAAGAACACAATACAAAAGGACACCAAGTTTATGCAGATTTTAGTAACTTAAAAGAGAAGCTGCTTTGCCAACTGACAGCGTCACGAGAATCTTTCTTCCTAAGCCTGTGAATTGTCAAAGAGACACAAATTTATAGGAGAAGCCAACACTTGTATGCATATACAGTGTCACTTTCAGCCAGTAATGTTTCACGTATGATTTATTTGACTTACTTTTATGAAAATACATTTTTAACAGAAAAAAAGACTAAAGAAAATAGTAGCCTTTGCAAGGCTACTTTGCCCTAGATGGCTGTTCTAAATATCATTCCTCTCACAAGGTGGTTTTCGTTGCTCTGTGATGATGGGTTGCCAGGCTGCTTTTTGGGGGTTCTTATGTATTAATTAACATGTATTAATTGACATGTATTTCTTTCTCTAATTAATGAGAACTTGCAAGTAGCTCAAACAACATGAATCAGTCCAAGGTGACTCTAAACCTGATGATACACAGCTCGCTTTTCAATTAAAGGCTCTTAAGTTGTCTTAAACCAACTTATTTTATCTCAAAGTACATTCATACATCCTGTTTAAATGCCCAGAAAGCATCTCTATGTGCATTCCCCACCCAGTTCAACATAGTTTTGCTTTTCAGTAGTTTCCATTCTCATTTCTCTCTTCCTGAGGTACTTCAGTAATGCAAATAAATGTCCCACCTGAGACTGTGACCTCATTTTACACATCACTGTACAAACATGCCTAGAATTGTTGGCAGCAGCCCCCATCCTGGAAACCTTCTACTGTCAAGAGATGATAAAGAAAAACAGTGAGAGGAAAAGGCTGTGATGCAGAATACTCAGGAGAATTGTACTGAGGCAAAGGGTTTAAACTCCTAGTGACAGTTTTGGAATTCAACCTGGATTTTGACCCATCCATGTTTTTTCACGTCCATTTCTGGCTGGGTTTTGCTGTCCTCAGGAGACAGGAGACTCTTATGCAAAGAGCAATTCATACATTGTGCTTGTCTAATTTGTAGACTTGTAGCAGATCCTGTGTTATCTGGCAAGCAAGTTTAGAATCTGCTATCAAATCTGTTAAGCTGGGCGATCACCAGAGCAGTGCTTTTGGACAAAGGTCTTGATGCCGGGAGGCTGCCCCGGGTCCTTGGTGCTGGGCTGGCTCTTTCATCAGCACAAAGGCCCTTGGCAAGACTAGGAAAGGGGTTCTGTAGCTGTTGGGCTGTTTTGTCCTCCTGTGTGCTTCTGTGCAGAGGACTTTGTGTGTGTAACTCCATATGGGACAGGAGATTATTTCGTGTGCAAGTGTCTGGATCTTCTGCTTTCAGTCACCTCACCTGGGTGGATTCAGTGGATGCTCCAGGTGGTCCTGCCCTAGAAGCCAAGCTGTGGGTGCTGCTGGAGGTCTGGAGGAACTGAAGCATTGTGAGCTGTGGTGTCCCTGCTCGTGCTTTCCCGAGGGGATATCACTCTCCAGAATTGTCATTTCAGCCCTTCACTGACTACTGAAGTATTAGATCTGTCTGTAATTGAAGATTGAAGTGCTTGAAACTTGGAATTGGGTCCTGAAGAGTAATCCATGGAAACAGCAGCCCATCCTACAGTCTGTTAGCCTTGTCAGGGTTCTGATTGTTTTGTGGTGTTTCATCACTAGCTGCTAAAATGTTCACTGTCTGTTAGGCTGCACTGTTATAAGGGTGATGAAAAAGTCTCCTGGCAGTCTTGCTTTTGCAGTGAAGTTTGTAGAGTCCTCTAGCTAAACAGCTCTGTTTGCATCCCGTGTTTTCCCCTAGCAAAAAGGATTGTAGCAAATAGAAATGTGCAAAATGAGTGAAACACTGAAGTTACAAAATCAGCTGCTCAGGACTTTGAGAGGGGAGAGAACTCAAGATCTTTATGAAGTTCATAATCATGGGCTTTAGTTTCTATTTTTTTTTCTGTTTTCTTTAGTGTAGGTGTTAATGACAGGACTTTAAAAACAGCCTGAAGAAAGTATTTACTTGTTTTCTGAGAATCACTGGGCATGAGACACCTAAACTGTTTGGACTCCTGTGAAAATGCCAGCTCCATGTGGTAAAAGTTTCTGTAACTTGTACAGGTGGTGTAATTTAGCTCAGTTCTTAATATTTTCATGTTTGGGGATCACATCTGTAATATTGCAATTGGATTGTGGCACAAAAGAAGTGGCAAGTCTGGCTTATGAGTATCAGAGGAGAGAAAACCAGCCTTGATTGGAAAAAATATTGAGCAGACAGGACTAACTCAGCTTTGAAATGCGTGCATAGCCAGCTTACAAGGGAATTCATTTAAACATTCCAGCAGGAATGACCAGGAAAATAGGTGTCCTCTTCTAAAGATGATATGCTTGTTAGTCACTGCATCCTTGGCTGCTGATGGAGAGGCAGGATTTTGGGCCAGACGTGCACGCTGCTGCGTCCTTGTGGTCTTGCAGAGATTGTGTTCCTCTTCCGTTGGTTTTTGGTGACGTGCTGGCTTGGTACAAGCCCTGCTTTAAGGAGAGAAGTCCTTTTGTGGTTGGCTTTGAGGGAGAACAAGGGAAGTTTGGATACTGCAGTTTTACTTCAAACAAATAACTTAATGATACTTATAGCAACATCTCAGGTGAGTTTGGGTAACCTGGTTGTTTAGAGCAGCAGCAGGTCAGGAGCACGCATGACTCTAAGTAAGCCCTGTCCCCCTTCTCTTATGCTGCTTTCATAGAATCGTTTCAGTTGGAAAAGACCTTTAAGATCATCAACTCCAACCATCAAAGAGGTGGACACGTCAGAAGAGTGCAGGAAAGCACAGGGAAAAACTCCATAGAACATAACTTTCTTTTCCGAGCCCAATTCCGATCTCACTGGCTTGTGTACCCTTTGAGCAAGTTCTAACATCTCCTTCCGAGGAAGGGCATGTAGGCTGCATGACCTTGTCAACGTTATCCCCAGCCTTTCATAATGAATGATAGAGTCCACAGGAAATCCTGGGAGGTCACCACTTCCTTCCCCTCTCACAAATCTTAGGAGCGTAGCATTTGAGAATCCATGGATGATTTTCTTGGCTTTTTGAATATCATGGATAACCTAGAATTTTATGGCTTGGGACAAAATATAGATGAAGTTTAAGCTATAAAAGTTAGAATGATTTACATGCATCTGTGAAATATGGACTTGTGAAGAAAAGCAGATGCTACAAGGGAAAACAAAAGAGAAAGGGCAGTAACTGAATTTAAGCAGCTTAGTTTTCATCTCTACATTAGTGTAGAATAAGTAACCAAGAGTCTGCATTTTGGCAACGTGCTCATTAGCGATACTTGTTAATAACAAGAGTGCAGAGTCTAAAGTCCAAAATCTGAGTTTAAGTACTTCTCAGAATCTCTCAGGCAAAAAATGTTTTTTCTGCCTCGGGCCTTACTCTGATAAAGTAAGCTGTGATCTGCAGCCAGGGCTAGCTCTGAGGAGACCCTTCTGGGCTGCGGGCTGGGATCTTCAAGCAAATAAATGATATTTGTAGCAACCTCTCAGGTGAGTTTGGGTAACCTGGTTGTTCAGAGCAGCAGCAGGTCAGGAGCACACTTGACTCTAAGCCCTGTCCCCCTTCTCTTATGCTGCTTTCGCAGAATCATGGAATTGTTTTGGTTGGAAAAGACCTTTAAGATCAAAGACCTTTAAGATCTGCCTTGTGAGGCTCTGCAGCCATGGCTAGCTCTGAGGAGACCTGTCCAGGCTTCGGGTTGTCATCTTTGTTTCCTGCATGGCTGCAGAGGAGTTGGTAGCTTTCTTTCTTCCAACGCAGTAGGATGAGCAAAAGGGATGGGGGCGTTGCTTACACTGCCTTTACTCCTCTTGCTGTGGTATCAGAAGGCAGGAGGAAGTCCTCCCAAAGGCAAACACAGAGAGCTTTGGTTATGTCACAGCAGGAAAGGCACGTTGCTGGTCCTTGGGGTGTTCTTGACTCCCACAGCCCGTACGGGGATCGTCATCACAGCCGTGCACAAATCAGGCAGGGAGGGAAGCTTCAAACAGATTTCCAGAGATGCCGTTTCCCCGTCTTTCAGCCAGAAGATACCTGCTGGATTTTTAGTGCTGTGCTGCTTGTTGTAATGGACTTTAAACTGGGCCCTTTGATAACGTGTGTCTTCAGTAAAATCAGAGATGTTCTCTCTGAGTAACTTTTAACACTTCTTTTCTGTGAATTAGTGTTTTGGGGGGGGGGAGGTTGGTATAGGGGTTTGGTGGGTTTGGTGGGGTTTTGTGTTTGTTTGTGGTTTTTTGTGTTGTTTTTTTGTTGTTGTTGTTGTTTGGAGGTTTTTGTTTGTTGGCTTTTTTTTTTTTTGTGGTTGTTGTTTGGGTTTTTTTCCCCCTCCAGTAAAGTAAAGCTTTTGATTTTAATTACATTTGAGACCGGAGCCCTGTTCATTCTCTTGGCTGTGTTCAGCCTATAAAGATTTCCTTCTAACATAGAATAGAAGTCAAACTAAACAAAATCTTGGGCATAAGCTGGTAGGTTGAAAAATGAGGGGGCACAGCTTGTATTTTCAAAGCTATTTAAGAGTAATTGGACATCCGCATCCCTTCGGTATTCATGGAAGTTTGGCATCTAAATGCAGTAGACAGCTTTGAAAACCTGCCAAGTCTTTAACACTGTATGTTCTGATATTTTCTCTGTGTTTGGTAGAAGTGGGTAGGGAGATTTAAAAGGAAAGGGGAAAAAAATCTTGTTGGCATTTTGATGTGAAAACACTTGATGGAAGTTCCTGGAGAGAGGAAAAAGAGAGCAGCACCTCCTGTCCCCAGGCATGCGGATGCAGCATGAGACCTATGGGGAGATCCTTCACTATCTGGAGTTAACCATTCACAAGTGTGATGGAAGCCAAAGGTGTTTAGCTGTCCAGATGAGACTAGAACCAGGCCAAGTCCCTCTCTTGCCTATTTCATTTTGTCCTGGTAATCGTGTTCCTTCCAACAGCGCTTCAAAGCGGGGCTGTGCTGTGCTTGGCACAGTTTCCTCTGAAGCAGCAACTGGTCCCTGTCTAAAGGAGTCTGCAGAGAAGGCTGTTGATAGTGTTTGATGGGAGAGCCAGAGCTGGGTAATGACAGCAAAGAACAAGTTGGTTTTATGCGTTCAGTTTATTCCTTTTGCTGGAGGATGGCTCAGTAGAGGGTAAATGGAGAGGAAAATGACAGTGGAGAGGGGACACTGAATGGGTCCTTCGGTAGCAGAGCCCCACGTCTTGGGACAGGAGCTTTATGTGGCATTTGGCTCGCTGTTGTTGCTGCAGCATCTGTTTATAGATCTGTAGCATCTGCTGTAGCATCTTTCCTCTGCTGTTTTCCTGTATACCAGGTGGTTTGTCTGCTCAACTAAAGAAGTGATTTCATTCCCCCAATTCTACGCGTGTGTAATTCAGACCACCTTCTGATTCTTGCTGAGTATCTGTGCTTCCAAGTTGCTTGTTTCAATCCTTGTGAGCTTTATTTAGGGGTTTGTTGGGGCTTTTGCAGGGAACCACCTTTCCGTATTATTTCCGAGTTGCTCAAAGAGTATTTTCCTCCCTTTTCTTCCCTTTCCTTCTTAACAGAGATGCAGAGGTGCTTTTTCTACCCTATTTTTCAGTATTTAAATATTCAGTACTACCCATTACATTCTGGTCTCATTTGCTTAGTCAGTCCCTTTGAGTGGAGTCTATAACTTTCCAAACACCAAGCAAGGCTGAAAAGTTCTGTGGGCTACAGGATCCTTTTGTTTCTCATGTCTCTTTTTGTATGCAAAGCATTCATACAAGGCTGAGTAGTGAATGGCTCTTTGTCCAGGAGCTGGTGAGAACAGAGCAGTGGAAGTCTGCAGAAATGCTGCTCTTTACATCAGATGTATCATTAACTCCTCCTAACCCATATTTAATGACCCGCTGTTCATTCAGAGCTCTTGTGTTGAGAGATAAGCAGAGGTTTACATCTGGTAATGTAAGAAAGAGTTATATACTTCTCCAGGTTTACACCTGGCAATGTAAGAGAGAGTTATATACTTCTCCAGGTTTACACCTGGCAATGTAAGAAAGAGTTATATACTTCTCCAGGTTTACACCTGGCAGTGTAAGAGAGAGTTATATACTTCTCCAGTTCTGTACAGAAAATCACTTGCTCTTTTATGACCGCATTAGGGATTTGTGTGACAACAATCAGCATGTTTCTCTCTAGTGGGATTTAAATGCAAATGCCTAATGTTCTGCAAACATGCATTTTATATTCATACAACACTAGCACAATGACACACTGAATCATCTCAATAAATTTTGCTCTAAGGATTAATGGCCAGTTCTGAAAAAAATGACTATAAAAATTGAATTGTTATTCAAAACCAGAAGCTTTCTTTGCGTATTTCTCCCAGCAGGGGGGAAAAGTGGCTTTTGTCTGTTGGCTAAGATGTATTTTAGTCATCTTACCTAGCAGATGGCAGTGCAGGGTGAAATCCTCTCCCCTTCAGCAACAGCAGCACCCGTCATAGCATGTCATGTACATTCTATCAGCAGCGTGTCTCGATTCCGTCCCGGGCAATCTCCACTGAGGTGTCAGCAGAGTTCTCTAAATATCCCCCTTACACTCTTTTTGTATCTTCTTGATAAGATGATGTGTCCACCAGTGCTATAATATTTGGAAATGCGGGACAATCTACAGGTCTGCAAGAGCAAATCCTGAAACCAAGAGTTAAATCTAATAAACCCAGGCTAAACTGTACACTTCAGCTTAGCAAGCCTTGGAGTTATCGTTCATAAGGCTCCTCTGATGTATTCCATCCTCGCAGGAAAGCAGTGGGAAGAGTCTCAAGCAGTTAATTACATTCACTTTGAATTGCAAGTACTCAGTGAGCATTTAGGGCATGACTGGGAGCTGAGAGGCCAGGTAGGATTAAGTGGTGAATTCGGGCATAGCCCAGAAGTCAGGAAGAAGGTATCCATTCCGTTTTACAGCTTCAGTAGCGCTGATCCCCAGCAAAAGGAGAACGGGCAGGGTGTGAAATTGCTTGAGAGAATATAGCAGAAAGCACAGAGGTCGTTGACGTGCCCAAAAATTTGAGACCAAGACTGACAGCCATTATTGTACTGAGCAGTGGTTCCTCTGGGAACGCTCCTGCTGTGAATCGCTGTGGCCACCAAGGCATCGAGGTGTTATTCACCACGTCTGGAAGTGGGTACTTACCCCATTGTCAGCTTAGCTGAGCATGTATTTCTTTAGATGTTTGGATTAGCTCTGTGAAATCGCACTGACAAAATGGGTTATCCTGTGTGTACCTCTAGGGACCCTTTCTAAGATGTCCTTAAAACCTACTGTCATCCTTCTGCTGTCTTATAGGGACAGCAAGACTGTTTGAGGATAACTGAGAAGAATTTATGCCCTTTAAAACATAAGTTTGCAAGATTGTATGCATGTTGTGCCTATATTTTGCTGGACAGATAAAATGCTGAGGTTTCCAAAGCCTTCACCACAGATGTGGGGGCTTAGGTTGAATGAGAGGCAGTCTGTTGGTCAGACAAAGCTACTGGGGTCAAGCAGTCCATGATTTTGTTCTCAGCTTTGACACAGATACGTGGTAACAACTGGAGTGAATAATTTTTTGTTATGTCTACCTGCAGTGTAGCTGGAGATGCAAGATCTGGTTTTAAATAAACTGTTTCAGATAATGCAAGTGGCCTTAGGGCAGCACTCTCAAGGCTAAGTAAGCCCGAGCTGACATCCTTATGTGGCCACGCTGTTCCTATCAGAGGGGTTACTTGTTTGCCTTTATTAGTTTGGGTTTACTTTGCAGTGCACTGGAATGGATGCAGACCTTCAATCCCTCTCTGCCTCAGCTTCTCCATCCGCAGGGAAATTGTCCAACGTTAAACCCTTGTCGTAAGAGTGTTAAAATATCAGTTCTTATAGTGTCATAGAATCATTTAGGTTGGAAAAGACCTTTGACATCATGGAGTCCAACTGCCAGGTCAGCACTAAACCACGTCCCTCAGCACTGCATCTCCATGGCTTTTAAATCCCTCCAGGGATGGGGATTCCACCACTGCCCTGGGCAGCCTGGGCCAGGCCTTGGCAGCGCTTTCAGGGAATAAATTTCTCCTGAGATGCACTTGTTCTTCTAACTGTTCAGCTTAATTGCAGTTGCCTGACACAATTACTTGAGCACAGAACGTGTAAAATCAGCTTGCCTTGTTCTGGATCACTTCCATGAAAGCCACCTGTAAGAAACAGGGAGGTTCTTTATGGAGCTCTCTGAAATCAGGGGCCCTCCCACTGAAAATGAAGTGCATAATCCTGCCTTCGAGGCACATGCACTGTCTTTGGAGTCGTGCCCATCATTTCCTCTTTCCCAGTGGCATCTTCTCAGCACCATGGGTCATTCCCACTCACAACCGCGGCAGTAGCTTTGGCACAAGTGGGTGCTTGCTACCTAGAAAACTTGGTGTGGACTCTCACTTGGAGTTAGAAGGACTGATAAATACTAGAGAAATCAAAGCTGTCTTGGAGAAAGTGGTTGTGTTACAGCCTTGTTGCACACTGGAATACTGCTCTCTGAAAGGATGGAGTGGAAATGGGCAAAAAGAGATTCCATATTTGTAGTTTGAGCTTAAAACACTTTTTTAAACTGTTTATAATAATTGTTCATGAATTATGCTATCTAGAATTTTGCTTTTGTTCAGTAGAGGTTCCTCTAAACACCCATCTCATTTTTCAGGTATGGAAATCTGGAGACCTCAAGCTATGAAGAAGATGGAATCCAGAATTCCTCCGAATCCAATGCAGCACTCAGGATGTAAGTGTGGTTGTGTGCTGTGCAGAGAGCCCCGGGCAGAATTCAGTGCTGGGGGAGGGATGTGGGCAACGTGGCTGTTGTTTCCTTTGAAAATTCACAGACCTCTTTGCTTGCTTAAACAAGCTTGTTTAAAGGCCAAATATCAACCATCTCATACCATACCCAATAATATACCTCCGAGATCTTCCCGTCAGGGAAATTGTCTCAGAATTAAACATGAGACGGATGCGTCAAGGCCAACATTTTGTTGATTAAACAAACTAGGAGTGTTTGTTTCCCCTGCCTTATCTACAGCAGTAAATGGTTATTGCTTATGACTGATTTTATTGTGCATTACAACAGCATCTGCAGGCCACAGCTGAGGGGGTTTCAGGCAACGTGTGTATGCATCTATCTTTCCCATTAGTGCCCCTATCATTTACAACGTTGCTTTTAGACCAGAATTTAAATTCTGAAGTCACCCTAATTTGCAAGATAAATAGCCAAGCGGCGTTGAAATGCAGTTTAAACAGGGAACAAAAATGGTTTGCTTATCCTCCTAGCATCGTAGGAAACTCTTTCATCTTTAGACATCGGGTGTAAAATATGCCTTAGGTCATCAGCATCTGTACTTGGACATCTAGATGATCAGAACAGTAAAAAGCAGCCGTGTCGTTATGTTTGGTTACAGTGTGGAGATGCTTGATTCTTGTCAGCATTGCTGAAGATTGTTTTTCTATGAATTTATCTCAGCTTCCACCAGTTAAGAAAAAAAAATCTTTTAATCAGTGCACTGATTTCTCAAGGTGTAATCGAAGAACCTGCCTTTGGTTTCTTTTTCTTTCGAGAAGGAAGAAAAATGTTGAACTTCTCTGTCATTAGACACAGTCCTGTCAAGACTGAGAAATATACTGCAGTACTTTCATTATTGTGATTCAGGCAGAGCATCAAGTTACATCATGTTCTGTTCTACACTATTGGGCTTGGTCTTCCCCAGTGCTTACCTCCATGCTTTTATGGTGGCTTGATGTGTCGGGATCAGGGGGTTTTGAGTCTGGATTAAAATAGTTCAAATATCCCCAGTCCAGAAATGTGCCATGAACATACTAAACACCTTCCTGTCTGAATGGAGTGGGGTTGCTTTGGCTTCTGCCATCCATGAGGAAACTTGTGTTTAACCACCAGAGAGAAATCGTTAACAACTTCTTGACTGAGAGAAAACACAGTGAATGATGCTTGCTTGACTGCAGAAGAAATGTAGAGCTTACTTAATGTCTGTAAATGATACAACGTTCTCCAAGGCTTTAGTTAGAAACAAACTGTTATTGTTTGTTAATTTATTTTTGTTTAGCACTTAGCAAGGACATGAAGTTACAAGCTCTGATGATTTGGGCTGTGTTTCTTGCCCCATTAGTCTCGACATGGTAGCTCAATTCTCTGAGTCTTTCCTGGCTGGTGTAACAGTGCTATCAATATTTTCCTCCCATTTTGCCACAAGAACTCATCAAAGAAGAGCTGGTAATTAAAACTTGGTCACAAGAACCAAAGCAGAAGTATTATGTAGTGGGTAGAGGCAGGAATAAGGAGCCACTCCCACACTCCCATCCAAAGTGAGCTCTAGAATTTCTTCCAGCTTTGGGCAAACGATTCGACCTCTCCCTATCTCAGTCCAACCATAAAATACAAGATAAAGCAGTACCCTTCCTGAAGAATAGATTAAGGATTTATACTGGGGATGAGGAAGATAATTTCACCAGTAAAAATCATGTTGGGGTAAATCCCCCAACTGCCTTTTCATGGACACAAAATGCATCAACTTTTCATTATGCCTGGAGGTGAGCGTGCAAATGAACTAGAATTTAGTAGGAGCACATTTGGGTTTTCCTGTTTATTTTTAAATGGAATTGTTTTCTTGCTGACATACACATAGTTTATCTTGTATCCCCTACCTAGTTGCTTCCTGTTGCATCAGTACTGCCATCCCTCTTGGCACCTGATCATCCCTGTACTGAACATCTCTGCACAGCCAGGGACTGACACATGGATGGAGTCGGTGCTCCTGTTCCTGTGGCAGCACAACTTCTGATGACATAATTCTCATTAATATAGTTGGCACAGCTGATTTTGATCCCTTGGCACCTTCTGTGTCTGAATTTGATACCTGTTACCCAGCTATGTATTTATAGAAAGCTTAACAATGAAGTTGTCAACAAAGTCATTTGGCAGGTGTACGTGTTTGAACAGGTCCTGTATAAATGTGAATTCTCTTTTCTGCCTTAAAACTTTCCATTGCTCTTGGTTGCTCTGGCTACTTGTCCCTTAAATATGATTAATGGTATCAGGA
Source organism: Todiramphus chloris collaris (assembly GCA_025345505.1). Classification (NCBI taxonomy): domain Eukaryota; kingdom Metazoa; phylum Chordata; class Aves; order Coraciiformes; family Alcedinidae; genus Todiramphus; species Todiramphus chloris. The sequence continues at coordinate 2,760,267 of JANVCC010000034.1, read as the reverse complement.
AAAGAGGTTGGCTTTGTAGTCCTGTTGTGAAACATGTAGTTCTAGTAGTTCAGGTTTTCTCTTGCCTGGGATAATTCCAATATAATTGCATTTACCCCCTTTTCTCATAGAACAGAAACACGATAGAATTGTGCTCTCGGTTTTATATGACCCGGAGAAACAAGAGGAAGAAGCAGTAGAGCTATGTTATTTCTTACCATTAACTCTGTATTTCTCAGAGAAGAAGTATCTCGTGGGGAAGCCTGTGGTCTGTGGCCAGAGATCTGCATTTGTCAGATTCCTGTTGTGACAGTTGTGACAAATCCATGTGGGGCCTTAGAAATGGGGATGCAATTTAAAGCATTTCCACTGGTCTGACACAAAACCCCCACAACATTACAGAAGTTAAAAACAACTGCAGGAGAAGAATTTATGACTCTTTGAGTATCTCATGGAGCTTTAAAGGAGGGAGGAATCTTTGCAAAATCTTAGTTACATATGGCAGGAGTGGTGTCATACATAGTGTGCTGTAAGCTCACAGGTTGTGACTTTCTGTATTGAAATTCTCTGTGCTTTCTGTACTTGTAGTCTACAGTTGTGATGCATTTTGAGAAGGAAGATGCCCGATGTACGTATCTTTTCAAAGCATTCTCATTTTAGCATTGCACCCAGAGTTCACGTGGCTCGGAACCTGCAGGTCCTTGTGCACAGTCATGGCACAGCCTTGTCTGAGAGGCTTGTGGGAGCTGCAGCCTTTGTGTTTCCAGACTTTGGGTCTGAGCCAGCAGTTACTTCTCACACTTGTTGCACTGACATATAGTTGTGACTGACCCAAGATCACTGCAGCTATGTTCGGAAGCATGCCTTCTAAGGATCCACTCTACCAAGGGGATTTTCTCCTCTTCACTTATGTGTCATTCCTGTCATTTTTGGGCCACCAAGTGTCAAAAAAATCAGCTTTTTCAAGAGGGATGTGACTTAATTATACCTAATAAAGAATGTCTTCTGGGCTTTTTATAATTCTTGCCCTTTTCTTTAAAATTACACACACTTTAAACAAGGGTAGTGTAATTTTGTAACTTTAAAAGTACCCAGGCAGTTTGGACCTTAGAGTTATGAGTGAGCTCAACACCATCAAAGATTCTTGAGTTTAAAAAACCTTCCATGAAGGGCTTTAAGGAGTTGGGGTTTTTTTATTATCAGGACCCACCTTAGCTTTTTGTATTCAGTAGCTTGCTTTCCACAATTCTCCCTACTTCCAGTCAGTCAGAAAGTTCATGACCTCAAGTAACAGAAGAATAAAGTCCAGAAAAGGTCAGATATTCCAGGCAAATGTCTGCGTTTGATGGACTTCAGCCTGTGTTTCCAGAAATACGACGCTGTGCCTCTCTTCATTGTCTGATAAGAGAATTGTAAGGAGTAACTTTGCTTGACTCCATCTCCTCCTACAAGCAATTCTTTTTCCTCTACCTTGTGTTGTACAGACAAGATTGCCTGGTGCTGTTTCTCAGTCCCGCATGTTTTTGCATCAAGCTGTGACAGAGCTGCCTCCCCATCTCACTTAGGCTGTCATTGTCTTTGGAGTTCTCAGTGTTCACTGCATGGTTTTTTTTAGCTTAGGACTTCTGTTGACTTCCAAAAGAAAAGAGCAGCCCTAACACACCAGGATGTGACAATTGAGAATAAAACCATACGTACTTTAGACACCAATAACAAATTAACATAACAAATATTAGCATGAAGAATTAAAAAGATGCCCCGAGGATAGTGCAGATGACATGAAATGCAGAGAATTTGCCCTGTAATTCAGTGATGTTTTTGTTTTGAAGTGAGGTTGTGTAGTTCCAATGGGTGGATTGGTACTCGTCACCTGACAAAAAGCAAATGAGGAAAAAAAAGAAGTAGAGCACAAAGAAATAAAGTACTTTCTCTTGCTCCTGCCTGATGTGAAGGAGTCATGGGAAACTGAAATGAGATAGTCACGTCCCAGAGAACCCAACAAGCTTTACATATTCTGGGAGGGGGATCTGCAGGCCAAGTGCCTAATGGTGTTTGGGGATGGCCATCCTTCTGAAACGGTTGCAGGAAACAATGCTCTTGGTGCCATGACCTGATTATTGTGGTCCCTATTCAGAGGAGGAGAGTTCTTCGGTTAACTTCTAACTCACAATCAGTTTCCTACACAGAATAGAAATAACTTGTCCTGTTTCCCTTCCCCTGCTGAAAGGCAGTGTAAAGTTTGATCTCTGGGCAAGCCGCTGCTGGCAGACAACTGTACCCAAACCACAAACTCCAGTCACTGAAAGAGGTGATGGATTAAATGAGCAGAACACTTCTTTCCCAGAAGACAGGTATTAAAGACATGACTGGAGCTGGTTGAGGACAGAAAAAGAACCATAAAGCCTGTAAACTATAAAATATTGTAGCTGCTTGTACCATTGGGAAGTCAGTGTCTTCAGTAGATACTGAGATGCCTCTGAGCTATGTGAAGGTCCTGAGGCCATGTCACTGAGAGGACTTGCTAGGCTTGCAAGACCCAGAGAGCAGCACATCACCCTTCACAGATAAAAGGTGCTGAGCTCATTTCCACAAGGTTTACAGATTTCTGCCAGTGGAGTTCCCAGAAGCGATTCGTTCCTGTTCAGCACACACAGGAAAACATCCAGCCTGGCAGTCCAGGCTTGCCTGCAATGTTTGCACTCGGGGAAGATGGGTTTATTGTTAACTGAATCTAGTTACTTGAAGACCTCACTCGAAAATATAGTAGCGTGAACCTGAGATTACCCTGCAGGAGAGGTTTGTCAAGAGGCAGACAGTGTTGCCACATCAGCCCATGGGCTTGGACCATGATTGTTTGTTTTCCAGTGGTCTAACACTGGTATGTTTTCTTTCCAGACACCTTGTAGGCATGTTGATAAATAAAAGGGGGAGAGGAAAAAGCATGTCCCTTATTACGCAGAAATAACTCTTGTGTTTGTAGCCAGTAAGAGACTCCACGGCCAGGGCAAAGGTGATGGAAAGGAAATGCTGTGCCATAAACGTCGAGCCGTGCTCTCCGTTCACATCTCTCCTGCTGCTGGAGCCAAAGAAAATTGAAGAGCTTTAGAAATCCCTGTTTAGGTTCTATTTCTCAAGGATGCTAAAGAGAAAGCAGTGGAACCAGAAAGCTGGCCTTCTGGTTGCAGTATGAGGTTTCAAATGAGGATTTTAATGATTTTATTCCCTGCTCCACCCCGACACCTCCCGGCTACGTTGTACACTCACATTCTCAGTGCTGTGTAAGGGGGATTCTTACTGGAGTTGGACCAGCTGAGTGACAATCAGGAACAGTTTATGTAGTACAAAAAAGAGCTTTAAGCCCTCAGACTCTTTTCTGCAGTCCCAAGCACTGCCATGGCTGAGTCCTGAGGCTTTGAAATCCTAATTGAGCTGGAGTAACAGTAAAAGTCCTTTCAAGCCTCCTCTTGGAGCACAAGGTTGTGGTTTCCTTTTGCTACTGGCTTTGGTTTGCTGATCTGGAGTAGATTGGTGGTGTTCTCCCTCAGATGAATGACAGGCCACAGAAATGAATGAAAGTACTTGGGGCTTTGTTGTTGTTGTTGTCTTGAATGTCAGCTCCTAGTTGCATCTGCTTTATTATCAAAATGTGGAATTTATTTGTTATTAAAACTTGGAATGTGGGGCGATTGGAAACCTCAGACAAAGCAACTCGAAGCTGAACTGAAATCTCCTTGTTTCATTCCACAGCAATTGGGTAAAACAGTTCAAATAAAAAATCAAGGATCTGTTCAGTTACCACATGGCATGTCATGCATGTTTATCCCTTCTCTTCTGCATGAAAATAGCAAATACCAAAACCTTCAGTGTAATACAGCAGCACTCGGGAATTTCTCGTAGTGATAACAAACACGGTCTCATGGCTTCTTGTACATTTAGACCTTCCCAACAGAAAACTTGCCTTTTGTTTTCTACTGAGGTCAACAGTACTGCTGGAAAACAACATGTGCAGTTGCAGCACTGTAGAAATAAAACTGGTCCTGAAATGTTGTGCTCCAGGAGAACAGGCACCAAAGGAATGTGAGGCAAATGGAAGAAAATTGGCTGGAAGTTTCTGATGCCTGGAAAATCCATGGTGGGAAGCAGTTAAGATGCATCTGGGAGAGCAGTGATCAGCATTCATTCCAGTAAAGCAAATTAAGCTAAAACAACAGCAGAAACCAATGTGGTTACACGAGAAGCAGAGTCAAACACAGGGCAGTATAAGCAATGGAAGAGTGGGAGAGTTAGAACAACCAGAACCAAGCTGAAAAAGAATATTTAGAAAAGAAAAATTACAATTGGCATCCCAATTAAACCAAAGAAAACTAGCAGAAGTATTCCCTTAATGCCTTTACGTGGGTCCCAGCCCCTTCGTGTGCTCTACAGCCAGTTCCTCCCAGATCCAGAGAAGAGCAGATCACTGATTGGAAGTCCATCAGCACATTATTTATAAACGGACTGGCTGCATCAGCCTTTGCTTGCAGTTTACATATGTTTTAGCCCTGATTCAAAGCTGAGATTTAACCACCCATGTTGTTATTTAACAAGCAAAACTGAGGAAATACAGCTGGCTTAATTCAGTCTGTGTGAGCAACCTCAAAAGCTATTTCATGGCCAGTGGAGTAGAGGGAACAGCCCTTGGTAAAGAGTATTCCCGTTGATGGTCTTAATGATGATGAGGTTGGCATTTTAGAGTTAGTTTTGTGCATGTTCCTGTCTAATTTCGAAAGAAATCAATGATTTAATCTCTTTCTGCAGCTGGGGTTCTACTTTATTGTTGGGCTTCCCTTCTACTCATTCTTTAGAAAGAAAGAAAAGACTGCTTTTGCCTTTTTGGCAGGAAGCAGTGTCTTTAATTCTAATGCAGACCTCTTCAGGACCAGTGTTACAGCTCCATTCCCAGCTGAGAAAGGCCTATGCAGAATTTCCATGTAACCTATTGATACAAAGGCTTCATTTTCCACCTCCTCCTTGCCCTGCTGCCTCAGCTTAACAGAGAGATTGGACTTGGAGTCTCATCACGTCGTGTGGTAGCTCGTAGGTAAATGGGAGTGGGTGAGTAGTTTTGTCTTCCCAGTTTGTGAACGACAGAATCAGATCTGCTTCTTCCATCTAACCATAGATAGATTTTGGAGACCAAAACCTTCAGAGATGGGCTTCAGGGCAAAGCTGGTATGGAAAGCAGAAGGCTTTCTGAAGAGTGTGAAACTTGAGCGCGTTGCTGGACGGAGCCCAGTGTCTGTAGTTGGCAGGACAGGAGTTAAACATGAAGCGGTTTTCTTCTTACAGGCAGGAAAGGAAAAATTTATAGCTCATAATCAACTCATGAAAAATGTAGTCTGTGATGTTTCTTTCCTGTCTGAGTTCTTGGAAGGCTCCCGTTCCTATCTGTCTCTATCAAGTACAGGGAGTTTCTTCTCAAGGGCAGCAAATGTAAAGCTACTGGAAGATATGGGCAATTTTCCAGTGCATTTTCAGCAGGCTTCCCTCCCTGCCCCCCAGTTAAACAGCCAGGTGATAGCAGGTCAGCAGGGTACAGTGGACCTTTTTCTCTTTCCTATTTACTCTCTTGACTGAAATTATTTTGCTGGCAAAAACCAGTGTCTGTAGCGGCTGTGAACTCTTCACCCTGCTCTGGGAGACTGGGTCTGTCTTAAGCTCTGTTTATTCTTCAGCTTATGAAAGTGGCCTCTGGAAACTGAGCTTAGTATAAAGAGTGTGTGAACAATATTAGAACAAGAGCATACCCCGTGGAGAGGCTGCTTCTTCCAAAGCATTGCTGAACTGGTAAATGCTCACAAGAAAAGATTACCCAACCTAGTTTTTGGTAGTGGAACCAGTAGGGATAATGGTGTGTTTGTGATGTGGGTTGGGAAGAGGGGCACAGAGCAGGAGGAAATACATGACTAGGGCATGGAGCCAGGCATGGCTGTGGCAGAACAGAGGTGAGAATGCTGTGGACGTAGGACAGCAGGATTTGTGACTAAGTGACAAGGTGTTCTGGGTATGTGCAGGGCTAGAGAGGATGATTGAAAAGGTGGGGAGAGGTGAGGGTGGAGCGAGAGCTTGGGAACATCACTATGGGTATCTGTCATGGCCTGAAATTCATGAAGGTGTTTGCATGTTAATTTGTAATTGTGAATACTTTTTGTAGCACTAGAATTTTAATTCCAGAGTTTCTCCTGTCAGCGAGTCTAACCAAACAGATTTCCAAATACTCTTAATTAGACATTCAAAGTTGCTGCAGTATCAGAGAAAGGAGGAGAAGAAACCACAGACTAAAATGGGTAGGATTTGTCAAACGACATCTGTGTGGGATTAAAAGTTAATTGAGTTTTGAGGGAAAACCAATACAATGAAGATGAGACAAGGAGAGCAGGAGAAACTGTCTTTACTCTTTCTTAACTATTGGTTTATTTTGAACACCACCGAGCAGCTGAACCAACCAGATACTGCTCCAGTTTCCCTACGTGCAGAACAAACGCGCCAGTGTTTGTACGCAGCTCTGATAGGAGAGCTTTCTGGGTTGGCTTTTGGGCTCCTCGTTGTCTACATTTGAACTCTTCTCACAATCTCATAAATTGAGGAAAGAGAGATCCTCACAGCTTGCTTGTCCCTTTGCAGTTATTAACATGATAGATCTGGAGGCGCTACCTCCATGTGTTACATAGAACCACAGACTGGCTTGTGCTGGAAGGGACCCTCAAGATCACCCAGTTTCAACCCCTCTGCCATGGGCAGGGACTCCTCCCATTAGACCATGTTGCTCAAAGCCCCATCCATCCAGGGATGGAGCATCCGCAACTTCCCTGGGCAACCTGGGCCAGTGGCTCACCACCTTCAGAGTGAAGAACTTCTCCCTAAATTTCTAAATCTACTTTCTTCCAGCTTGAAGCCAAGTTTTTGAGGATTTGAACTTTAAAATCTGAGTGCCTGGTTGTCATGAGCACAGAGGCTCTTTGAGCTGACACATGGATGTCTCTAACGGGGTACTTGTGGTTAGAGCTTTTTACTGAGAGGGTGGCCCTTCTCCTCTTCATGGAATATCATTGGGAATATGGGATACTGTTACTGCAGGAGAATCTTGTGAAATGAGTTTATTAGAATAGGAATCAGGGAAGGTTTCAGAGAACCCAGCAGGACCTGATGCAAACCAGAGCTGTTGTCACTTTGTCATCTCAGATGGTTTTCTGATGCTGGTGGAGCTCATGATGTCTGCTTGCCTACAGAACTGTTTCCTCTCTCCTAAACACCTTCCCCTGCTTTCCATGACAGCAATCAATCACCTCCCACCTGCCATAGCATTGCTGGAGGAGATTTGAAATACAGGGCTGGTTTCAGTGCTTCAGAGGAAATCTTCAGTGCTTCCTTTACTCAGGAGCCTTAAATGCCTTTTATTCTGGGACAAGAGGCTTTTTCCTTCTCATGTTATGCCCTACTCTGAACACCGCAGTAGGTGATCATGAAGCAGTAGCTGTTGTGTGACCACACACAAAAATCCTTCTCCCTGTCTCTCTGTCAGCTCAGGTAAACAGAATTCTCTTTAAAAAGTTTTCTGATATGCCATCTGAGTCTTCCCAGCCTGAAATATCTGTTGTGGCCAGTGCTAATCAATGCACCAAAATACACACGCTGATTTACCAGCACCTCACTATGAAGAACTGAAGATCTCGCTGTCTTTCCTGCAGCAGAAAAAAAATAAGTTGTTAATTATTTTTTTATCCAGGCTCAAGTTTTCTTAAAACTTGAAGAAATTTGGTTATTTTTACAGACTTCTTCCAGTTTGTTCCGTGCTTAGTTGAAATTTGTCAACAACATTGCAAGTTACATCTGGAAGAGCGTAGCATAAACTCTCTTATCTTCCTCCAAAACAAGTTGAAATGATGAAAAATCCCTGCAAAGACAGAATTTAAAGAAATTCCCAGAAGCATAAGTTTGTGCTGTATCAATGCACCAGTCGAATAGGTGGGTGTAGACTAAATCCTCCATAAAGCAGGAAAAGCAGATAAACAGGTTGGTTCCCTCTGTTTCAGGTGGGAAGCACAGCTCTGGTTTCCCCTTACCCCCTTCAGTCTCTAGAAGGATTATCCATGGGCAGTTCTCTTCAGTCAGTGTCTCTTCAGCTGCAGGTGTCTCTAAGAAGGTGGTGGTGGAAGCCCCATCTTTGGAAGTGTTCAAGCCCAGGCTGGCTGGGGCTGTGAGCACCCTGCTCTAGTGGGAGGGGTCCCTGCCCATGGCAGGGGGGTTGGAACTGGATGAGCTTTAAGGTCCCTTCCAACCCAAGCCATTCTGTGGTTCTAAGGTCTGGGATAACTTTCCTGAACAAGATCCAATGCTCCTATAGCTCCATAAGCACCCGTTCCCTGCACTGTCAGCATGACCGAGATGCCTTTTTACATGGTATAATTTGACAGCCTCTTGTTCTCTTCAGGCTGAGGGTATAATCAAGGTTCTGATGACAGATAGATAGTTGTTTGTTTTAATTTTATTTTTTGTTACGCATTTCATCCCAAGATTAGCAAGACCAAGCTGTCTTCTGGGTTCAGCTATCTTCAAGCTCGATACCAGGCACTGGCGGCATGAGGCACGTGTCAGAGTTAGGGTTTTATCTTCCCTGATGAGGGAATCTCCCTAACTGTGTGTGCTCACGGGGGTTAGCTTCAGATTTGGACTGCTTTTCTGCAGAACCCAAGGTTTCCTGAGTGGGAAGCTTCCCTACTAAGACAGCAAAGGAATAATATGGTGTGGAGGAACGCGTGGCTTCGCTTTGGTCCCCGGACTCGTCGGTGGCAATCGATTAGAGGAAAGGCACCAGAGGAAGCGTTTGATTTAGCGCTTCCACTGGGAAGCTGCTACCCTGAAGGAGCCACAAATACCTTGTTTCCTCCCTGATATTTTCTCACGACATCCCAGGAAGCTTTAACGGAGCAAACATTGCAGGGCCACAGCCTTTCCCACAGGCACAAGAGGGAATTAAGAAATTCTGTTCTGCTTTTGCTTGTTTGCGTAACGTCTGGCTGTTATTCCAACCTGGTCATGCTCCAGCTAAGCAAAGGTACTTGAACTGATTCAACAAAGTGTAACTCCAAGGTAGTTTGCAGGTCTTGCTTTGTTAGCGTGACAGTGCAATACAGGGAAGAAGGATCACGATGAACGGCAGCGATAGAAAATGATTGGGTATTGTCTGAGGCGCCGGCTTTGCACCCTTGGGAAAGGGCTGTTTCCATGAGTAGCGATTGCAACGGATGCTGCAGCAGCACGAGGAGCACCAGCAGTGCTGGGCTACACCGGGCGGGAGACACGTGGATAAGTAGATGCTTGACTGAACAGCTCCCCTGGGAACTGCCCCTGGACCTGCTGGCTGGATGAGACCAGAAGGCATGGAGCCTGCACTCGGCAGCGCTGGAGATTTAAGCAGGCAAAACCAATCAGCCCAGCTGACTGCAGTGGATTCCAGAGGATATATATATATATATATATTTCCCCATGGGCAAGCACACAGGAGCATGACCACCTGGCAAAAAGCAGTGTCCTCTGCTGCTCTTGAGCTTCCAGCACCTGGTAGAACCAGTGTAGCCTCACAGACAGAGCTCCTGTTCAATCATTTGACCACACAGGATATTCCTGGAGGTGGAAAGGGTTTGCAAGCAGGGCTGCTGGAGGTGTGACCAGATTCATGAACTGCTGTGCCTGGTGGGTGAGCAGCAGGAGGAGGTGGGCAGGCTGGGGGGCGTTTGAGAGCCCGAGAAAGGAGGCTGTCAATGGAGCAGCACGTCTGTGACAGATAGAAGCCAACTCAGCGTGGCCACTGCGGGGGCAGGTCCTGAACCCGCTTTGTGCTAGGAGAAAGGTGGTGTCACAAGGGAGAAGGAGGGGTGGAAGGAAGTTATGGCACGGAGCAGGGCCAGTGCTGTTGAGTGTGTTTATCGATGGTCTGGATGCAGCAGTTGAATGCACTGTTAGGGTGTTTGATGATGATACCCAACTTGGAGGTGCTGTTGACTCTCTTGAGGGATCTAGAGAGATTGGACCATTGGGCTGTGATTAATGGGATGAAATTTAATGAGTTCAAATGCTGGATTCTGCACCTAGGACAGAGTAGCTCCAGGCACAGGTCTGAACCGGGAGAGTAGTGGCTGGAGAGTAGCCCTGCAGAAAGGGAAGGGTGTTGCTCAGCAGTGGCTCAACAGGAGCCAGCATCGTGCCCTGGCACCAAGAGGGCAAACCACAGTATAGCTTAAATGGATTAGATTCTTTATTAGTTTGCATTTGGGGGCTATAATTGGATCCACTTGTAGGAGTGCAAATGAGGAGGAACTTCACTGAAGTCCCTGGCAAATCTGAGTGATACCTTAGTAAGCTTTCATGCAAAAAAGAGAAAAAGAACAAATTAATTTCCTTGCTCAAAAAAGTCTCCATCCTGCTGTCACGTGGGGTGCAAATGTCTGGTTGTTTTAGGTACAGGTACCTGCAATCGTGTCGATACATGCTGCAGACAGCTGATGTGTTTTCTGTGTGTTTGCTTTCAGTGCGATAGCATCAATCCTACGAGCCTGGCTCGATCAGTGCTCTGAGGATTTCAGAGAGCCACCCAACCACCCCTGTTTGCTGAAGTTGCTGGACTACCTGAAGAGGAATATACCTGGCTCTGACCCAGAGAGGAGGGCACAGAACCTTTTGGAACAGTTCCATAACCAAGAAGTGGAAAACACCAGTGAGTCACCTTTCCTTTCTGCATTTCTGTTCTCCTAAACTGCATGGTACCCCTGGGATTTATGTGCTGTACACTTGATTAGCTGTTACACTAACCTGACAGTGTTATGGGGCTCACCAGTGACTTTATTCTTGTTGGGGTTTTTGTTTTGTTTTCTATTCTTTTAAATCTCTGTATGAGGCCACAGGTTCTATAGGGGATGAAACAGCACAACGTAGGTGCCTATGCCTGTTCCTTATGGAGTGGACTGGGAAATCCAGCACTTCACTGCTATTTAGCTTTGAGATTGCTGCAGCAACCAAGCAGTTAACTGTCATTCCCCACATCACTGAATTAAAACACACAGCTGCTCTTTAGCTGGTCTTCTGGTTTCAAACACCAACCTCACACCCCACCACCCCCCAGAGATTAAACTGACAAAAAGCAAAATAAGGAGCTGCCACAAAATACAGCTTGAGTCAGAGGCTTTGTTGTCATGAAGCTTTTCTTCCTAGTTACCATCATGTCAAAGGAAGTGGCTGTGGCTGTTTTTTCCTATTTGAGCAGCTGGCTGCTGGTATCCAAGGCCAGAGGAAAAACTTACGTTAGTGGGGGTCACAATTGACTGGAACAATAGTGAACTGTAGTAACACAAATCTGCTGTAGGCAGCGTCAAGCCTGACACATACCCTTATCCTGGGCAGAAAGCTTCCTGTGGCATAAGCAGGGAAGTCCTAGGAGCTCACGTAGTGTGTGAATTAGAACCAGAATCAGCTTCCAGCTTTTAGCAGAGGGGCAAGAGGGAGTGATTCATGTAATAAAGGATAAAGGGAATTACAGAAAAAGACCCAACGCATTTCATCCCATGAAAATCAAGTCGTAATGCTGTGAAATGCCAAATCGACTCGGTTGTTAGCACAGAGTCTGGGCATTTTCCTTTTGGAAAACAGGGAAGTGAGCAGGATTGCTCATATGAATCACAGAATGGTTTGGGTTGGAAGGGACCTTAATGATCATGTAGTTCCAACCCCCTGCCACTAGAGCAGGTTGCTCACAGCCCCATCCAATCTAGACTTGAATACATCCAGTGATGGAGCATCCGCAGCTTCCTGGGCAAGTTGAGCCTAATTGATGTCCTCTCCTGGGCTTGGTTTCCATGGGTCAATCAAAGAAAGCTCACAAAGGCTCTCTCTGAGTTCATCTGTTGTTCAAAAGTGAACAGACGTTCCCAGCAGCACTGCTGCTTCATTGGCTTCCTCAAGTAACAGATGAAAAGGTTCTTTTCTGAGTTACAGATAGGTCAATTTGAATGATAACATTTTCCAAATTGTGGCAGAATAGAGGCTGTTAATTAGAATAAAATCAGAGGAGGAGAATGCCATTGACCTGCGGGGTCTGCAGAGAAGAATTCTCCAGTTGTCACTTACTTTGCCAGAGCTCCATCTTTCTTCACTTGAGAGGGTTCTTTCAAAACCCTCGATGACAGACGACACATTAAGACTGGCTGATACGCTTCTAAAGCATTCATACTGCGCTGTGAATTTACAAACGTGGGCCCTAATCCTGCAGTTTGATTAGTGTAATCAGACCTCCATCCAGTGCTGCCATCAGCCCTGCCAGCAGATTAGATTACACTTCCAGATACTTAGATAAAAGCTGTTCCTGGCCCCAGATCTTGCAGCTTGAGCAATACAACGCAAGGTGAGTCAGCGGCTGCGCACTCTGAAGGGGCACGTGGTTGCTCTCAGTGAAGTCAAGAGGGCAGCCAAGCTTTGAGAGGGCTGAATGGATCAGAGTGATTTGAAATACTTGAATACAAGAGGATTCCAGCTTCTTGGAGAGCAGGGAGAACTGGTTACACATTGGTGAAGGTGAGAGAGAAAGGAGGAAGAGGCATGAAAAAAAGAAAAGGAAGCTCTTGTGTTGCACTCCAGGGCCTGATTTTAAGGGTGCTGTGAGGTTTTGAGTAGGGTTGCAACTCAGTGCTGAGGATTTTCAGTTGAATTTCAAGAGCTGAAAGGAAAAATGAGGAGTTACGAAGCCAAAAAGAGAAAGAGAAAAGCGTGACTCTTGTAATAGTTCAGCAGAAGTCCTTTTAAACATGTGCATTGTTACACAACAGCCACAGAAGAATAATGCTGGAACTGAGGTCTCCATTTATCGCATGCAGCTCTGTCAATAAATTGTGCAATTGGAATGTACAGATGGGAATCTGGATACAGCCTGTAGCTCTCATTTCTTACATCAAAACCTTAGCAGTTCCCATTGATGGGTAGGTTTTGCTAACTAACGGAGAGAGAAAAAAATGAAGTATTTTGAAAACCAATGATGAAATATCACTTTAGTTGTGCTCACTTTGCTTTAATGTCTGTTAATGCCATACCCTGAAATTCACTGCTTGGGTTTGTTAATGAAATCTCCCTTGCAGTAAACTCATTAATTTTGTTACGTCTCCAACAAGTCCTCCTTTTTTTTCTTTTTCCTCCCTTCTTCTGCAGTTACTGTCATTTTACAGTAAAAGGGATTAGAAGGAGGATTTATTTGCAGGGATTTTCTGTTTGCCTGCCTCTTCCATCATGGGAAACGAGAGCATATTTCTTTGTGTTTTAATGTGGCTTTGTTCCCAACCTGGAGGAGCCAGAAGGTGACACGGGAGCATCTGTGTGATCCCTTCCTGTCTGCAGAGGCTGGCATCTCTCTCTCACCTCTCTCACCTCTCCCCTTCTGCCCAGTGTGAATTTAGGTGCTCACTGTGTTCCCTCTTCTGGGAAAAAATTCCCTGGGTGAGGGATGCTGGAATAAACTCTCATCAGTATAGTCCATGTAACCACCAACGGTGCCAAGGAATCCGGTGTCTCCTTGCATTGCCACGCACAGGAGATGAGATCTGGATTTAAGAGCGTTCCTAATGCAGTACTTTGGGGCTGTAACTGCAGCTGGGCCCTTTGCAGTTTGGTTTTGATTGGTTGGGTTTTTTTGTTTTCTTTTTTTTTTCAGATTCTAGACCGCGTAAATACTGAAATTAGATTAACAAAATGGTGCAACCTTAATAAAGATTTCTTTTTGAGGTGGAGGTGGTGTTAACACATTTGTACAGTGTTAATAAAGATTTCTTTTTGAGGTGGAGGTGTTAACAAAATAGTACAGTGTTAATAAAGATTTCTTTTTGAGGTGGTGGTGGTGTTTCTTCTTTCCAAAGAGTGGTTAGCGAGTGGGTTAAGCGTCTTCTCCACTAAGAGACCCTGAACAGCTCAGTTCTCCCTGTTTCTTTTTCTTCCACCTTTTCTTTGCCAATTTAATCTTCTGGTCATCATCTTTCTCACTAAAATACGCAGCACCGTGAGACCATTACATCGAGCAGGACCCCTTGGGTGTTCTGCTTTAAAATAAACATCTGCTTTGATTCACTGTTTGCTGTATAAATTTACTGAGCTGTGCTTTCCATCCTGGACAGGTGGGTTCCATGACGCTTCATTCACTAGCCTGGATGAGGACGAGGACCTGGACATAAGCAATCTAAATGAGTTAGAATTCTCTTTTTTCCAAGACGAACTTGTGGCAGAACAGTTGACATACATGGATGCAGTAAGTAGAGTACATGTAGTACTTGAAGTGCATGGGGAAACAGTGCTGGGCTTCTAAAATGGTTTTTAAAGTTATTTCAGTAGTGGTCTGTAGATCTATAGCTCCCTGTTGCTGGGACACAGAACACAAGTCTGCTCAGTTATCCATATTTTTTTTGCTCATTGGGCCTTTTCCTTCAGTTATTCTGAAGGTTTGCCAGTTTTGGCCTTTTTTAAAGTGCCACTATATGTAGCATAGCCTTGTTTAGCAAAGTTGAATATTTGCCACCTGCAAAGTAGAACATTTTGACTATATTGCTACCTGGCCTAACGATTGACAGCTAGTTACACCTGCAGTGTTCTCATTTGGTTTGTCTGTATCAATCCTCTTCAAGATACCATTATATATATATTTTTCCCCCCTTGTTATGCTACTGATACAAAGCTGTCTCCTGTTTTCCCAGGACTATTTAGCTGACAGTTCTATTAGAGCATCGAGCCTCTAAAGAGTACATCGATGTGTTCCATAATAATTCTATGATTCCGTGTGGTTAGGGAGATGTTGGGATGAAGGTTGAACTTGATGATCCTAGAGGTCTTTTCCAACCATAATAATTCTATTATTCTATATTTTGAACTAAGAGAAAACAATCTTTTTTTTTTTAATTGCCTTTTAATGTCATATTAGCTTTAGATCCAATCTGTACTGCAAATGTACATTTCTTCTTGTGGATGATAGATATCTAGGAGAATCCTGCTGACTTAGACACCTCTGTTTCACTCTAGAAACTCTTCAAGAAGGTTGTGCCCCACCACTGCTTAGGATGCATCTGGTCTAAAAGGAATAAGAAAGAAAACGAGCACCTGGTACCTACTGTCAGAGCCACCATCACGCAGTTCAATGCAGTTACTAAGTGTGTGGTCAGCACTATTCTGAAGAGCAAGGAGCTCAAAACACAGCAGAGAGCCAAGATCATTGAGAAGTGGATTCATGTTGCACACGTAAAGCATTTATTCTACACTGTTTAATGTTTCTCGTGCGGGTGCCTCGGAGGGAGGGAGTTGGGAGGGGAGAGAGGGGTTGTGTGCGTTGGTCCCAGGCCAGTGAACATCTTAGCTCTGATTCTTTGTATTTGTGACTGAGATGAAGTCTCACCCTTCCTCTCTTTATGTCTTTCCCCTGCCATGGGAATGGGATTGATGTCCCTTGACAGGGTTGGGGCTGCTCATTAATGCCTGAGGCAGAGGGGCAGTGCCACATACTTGGTAATGTCACATTTACAATGGGTGTAAATCCAACCAGTTCACTTCCCTAGCAAGAAAATACTGTTCATACTGGTGAGAGAAGTGAAGTGTTGGTCGATAGCATCCAAAGGTTACACCTGTTTTCAGAGGAAAGTTTCAGGAGTAGGACTAGCAGTGGTGCAGGCAGCAGGCAGAATAAGTTTTGCCTGCCTTTAGCTGTTCATGTTTGGTCCATGAGCATCATGCTCCCTCTCCTGCATCTATGGACACCATGGGAGTTGAAATCAGGTATATTGTAAGACAGCCCAACTCTTTGTGTTTCATACCTTTATATATGTCTATGTATGTATGAAAGTAAATACAAGGTTTTAAGTGCAGACAAAGCTGACTTCCTTCCAGGTAGTAGCAGCCTCTTTAACAGGGAAAAAAATTAAATTATTCTTTGTACTCTTTTGTCTTGAAAAATTCCCAAGGCTGAAAGGTCACTTGCCTACTGAGTTAGTCCCAACTTACGTCAGATATACAAACCTGGTTTGGAGGGGGTGAGAGAGAGGTGCAAGCAGTGACCAGAAAAAAAATCAGTAGAATTACACTGTGATACCAATCTCCTCATCTTCTCACCTTTCTGCGTCATCCTTGTCTCGCCTCTTTCTCAAACACACTTTCCCTCTTCGCTTGGGTTCCTTTGTCCTGTAGCAGATTAGGTGTTTCTTAATCTTTGCGTGAGAGGGGTTTGTGTGCCTTCTTTACATAAACTGAGTCCTCAGCTTGCTTAGATTTTATCTTTCCTGGTAGCTCCCCTTCAGAGCACTGGGCAGCTGGCACTAAGCTGGATCTCTCTTTGGGAGAGAGCATTTCAAGCGCTTTCCTATGGATGTGTGTTGACTTTTGTTTCAAGAACCACATGGATTCTTTCTGAGCTATACAAAATAAGCAGTCCTAAAAAGCTCAAGCCAAACAGAGGCTTTCCAGCCTCAACAATGAACTTCTGTGCTTCCGGAGCACTGTTGTTAGTCCTGGCACCTAAGCTCTGGCAACTGCATGGTTCAGGAGGCTGGTATGGGGAAGGAGCCTTTTGGCACTTACGTTGATTCATTTTTGTTATCATCTGATGGCTGCTTTTTTTTTTTTTTTCTGCCTGTGTGAATAGATTAAGAAGTTTGATTCTGATTTTCCATGTGCAGATCTTTAAATTGCAGAGGGTACCAGCTAAAGTGGCCTTTGTGGGGTAGACTGGGCTGCAGCCTGGAAGAGAAAGCCCAAAGAAGCTCCCTGCTCATTCAGGGGAAACCAGGACAGGCAACACGCTCGTCATATGTGTTCTGTGGACACAGAGCTTTGTTCTCCAGCTCTGTTGTTTCAGTGCTTCTCCCTTTACTTAATTCATACACATAATTGAATGGTTCAGTCTGAGCTGAGCGCGTGAAAAATGCGTGCGCACGCTCGACAGAATTATTGCACATGTACAACAGCTACTTGCATATATACTTAGCTGCCCGGTTCTGAAGAAAGTTGCTTGCTTTGTGCATGCAAATGAGTGTTTTGAATAGTGAGATGCCTGAATTAGAAAATAATCCAGTCATTAGAGTGCAGTTATTCACTGACAGCTAACTCGGTAACTTAGCATTGTGGAGTTCCATGTTTTGGATTTTGTTTTATCTGTTCATGACTTTTGGATCCAGTTTCTTGGTTTGCAAGATAAACTGAATCCTTTTCTAGCTGCCAGCCCTCTCTACTCCACCTAAATCTAAGGTTCCTGAGCAGGAGTGGCCAGTTTCACTCACACAATATTTTCTTTAAAAACAAAAAGTAAAAGTGAAATCATTAACGTCTTGTTATGTTTCATTCTTCTTTAAATCAAAGTTGTTTCTGCACAGGATTCTTTCTGGTTTTCCCCTTGTGAAGGACACAGCGTGAAACAAAGTTATTCAATCCAGTCTTAAAAATCCTTCTTATATACAAAGGAAAGCCTGCTAAGTTTAGTCTGCAGTCAGTCACATCAGTGAGAACACAGAATCCAATATTGAATTTCCTAATGTGCTTTAAATTATGCAACATGCAGTTAAGTCAGGATGGTTCCAAATTGGATCTTAGTCTCAACCACTGTTGTCTTTAAACAAACAACAGCAACAAAAGAAAAATAGAGAATTTGTGCTTTAAAATCCATGTTCTCCCCAGCCTGAATTTCGAGTTGAACATAAAGAAAGGTCTTGTTCTTAAATATGAGGAGCTGTGGTGTGGCATCTTTGGCCCCAAACCACGCAAGAATTGCTTTCAGGTCTTGCATGTCCTACCACACGGTCTTGAACTTGGTCTTTATCTAGCCTAAGTTCCAGCTTGCTTGAAGGGCTGTCTACCCAGCCTTCTTAAGCCCAGCTTTGCTAAATGTAGCCTTCTAAGTTGCACAAAGAGTTTATTTTTGTAGGTAAACAAGTGAGAGCAAATGTACTTGCCAAATGTAAATGCATTCCAATCGATTTTTATGCAGCTCATGAACAGAGATGCTGACATTTTAAGGTTTAATAGTCTTCTTCTTATTTCTATTTATGCTGAGGTCGCTTTACCTTTGTTCAGCCCTACAAAGGAAGTCATCATAGAATTCCAGACTGGTTTGGGTGGGAAGGGACCTTTCAAGGTCATCTACTCCAAGCCCCCTACAGTGGGCAGGGGCATCTGCAACTAGAGCATCTTTTATCAAATATATCATCAAATAAGTGACATCTGTTTTCACTGTATGGATCCTTTACATGATCAGCATTAATTAGCTTAATAATTGGTCCCATAAAACTTTGCAGAAGCAGAGTTGTAGTTTGAATACACTCTCACCCCCATGCAGCAGTCAAATTGGCCCGTGTTTTGTCTGCTGAATTTGCATGTGCAGATGCCTGTTTGTGAGGACTTGGATTTGTGAGAGCTTCCTGAGTCTGTGGTGCCCGTGCTCTAGGTCACGAGCCACCAGCAGATCTCCAGGAGTTCCTTCAAGAGTCAGACTTTCCCCCTGCTCCTTGCTTCCACCTGCTTTACCAGGAATCTCTGCTGGTTTTTGAGAATTAGGTTTTTCAGTATCCTTTTCCATCAGAGCTTTAGCCACAGAGAAGCTGCTGAAGAAATGTCTATGAACCTGTTAAGATTTGACCTCCAACTCTGGAAAAGCTGCAGAATTTTTTCCTCTTGCACGTACTTGAATAACAGGTTATTCCATTGCATGTCTTTAATTGACACTTAGGTGATTGAGGGTTTATATTTTAAATGCCACATACAAAGGGGCAAAGCCTGGTTTTCCCCCTAAAGGTTAAAAGGGATTTGTAACTCTAAAGAGCTTTTCAAGTGTAACATTTGTGCTCTTTAGCCCAGCTCTGGGGACTCAGTTCCACTTCTGATTTTTACTAGGAAAACTGGAAGCTGTAGCACTGCAACATCATCGCAAATACACGAAAGGGAGGAAAACAAGATAAAAGTGCCAAAGACCATAAAGTGTTTGTTGGCTGGAGTGGGGGGAGTGAGTTTTTTGATGCTTGGTATTTGTACAGCTGCCTGCTTAGCAGTGAGAACGTGTAGGAAGCATGACACCAGTCCAACAGAAGAGCACTAACCTATTTGTAAGGCTGACATTTAACACTCCTGTATTTCTAACCGCTCCTTTTGCAGGAATGTAGGATCCTGAAGAATTTTTCCTCCTTGAGGGCCATCATCTCAGCACTGCAGTCCAACTCCATTTATCACCTCAAGAAATCCTGGGCGTGTGTTCCAAAGTAAGCCTCCCCCTCCTTCCACTCCCCTGGCTAACCCCAAACAAAGGCAAAAAGCTCGGTGCTTTTTCTTTTCATCTTGTTCTTCTCAGCCTTCCCGTGCTGCTCCTTCATGGATATCTGTCCTCTCAGAACCTCTCATTCCTGTGAGGCTCAGACCTTTTTTGTGGGTCTGGCTGCTCTGAGCTCCTCTTTTATTTTGAGGGGACAGCTTTCCCTCGGGGATGCTGGGTCTCTTCTGTCCATACTGGATCTTCCACAACCTAGTTTGAAGAACTACGTGACTAGCTACTCCCGAGCTGTAGGTACCTGCTCTCAGGTCAGCAAAAGGGTGTCATGACACTGGCTTGTTGTCTTCTCTCCCACCAAGCTGGAGGAGGTCCAGGTTGCTACAAACTCTCACTAATCCTCTCCTGGTCCTGACATTTCCTTAAAATTTATTCCCAAAATGATAAAATCCAAATCAGTATTAGGATATTTCTTACAGGAACACCTTTGTATGCAACTGGTGTGTTTTCCTGCGTGCCAGAGAGACACCAGCTATCCCTGTGTAGGAGGGATGGCTCTCTGCTCATTCTAACATCGTTTGGGAAGAACGGGTTTCTTTCCTTGGCCTTTGCTAAACAAAGGGAAATGTCCCTCTGCCAGGCAGTCTGCATCTGCGTTTCCCCTGGAGGGAGGTGGGTCTTTCCTTCCGCCGCCCGTTCCTCTTCCTGAGCAAAACATTACCATCTTGTGTGCACAGTGTTGGGCAACTGAAAGGCCCTCCTGCACCTCAGTGCTCCTAGATTTGCAGACTGCATGGAACAGGGCAAAAATAAAGTAATTAGGATACTTCTCACAGCTATTCTACTGTTCCTTTGAATCCATGTACCCACTTAGAACAACCTCACAGCCTGCAGTGTAAACCCTGCTCAGGGTCTGTGTTTCTTTGTGGTGCTGTCAAATGAGGCCTTACTTCATGGGCAGCACCAGAAGATTCCTACCAGGAAACAGGAAGGTCATAGTAGATGTGCAGTATCTCACTGGATGGCTTTATTTTTTACATGCCCAACTGATTCATGAGGAAAAAAATAGTAATCTGATCTGATTTGGAGTGCTTACTGACAGCCTAAATGATTTAATCTTTTTCTGCACAGGGACACAGTGCTGATGTTCGAAGAACTGTCTGATATCTTCTCAAACAATTACAATTATTTGACAAGCAGGGAACTCCTGATGAAGGTGAGAATTAGCTTGAGTTGCAAGGCTTGTGATCTCCATCAAAGCTGATGTTAGACCTTTTCCTAACCAGCTGTCAAAGCTAATCTCTCCCTGAGCTACTGCATGTGGTGCTTCAGGGAAGAGAGGTCTGTAAAACCTATGCTTTTCTGCTGGGATGAGAGGTGATTTCATTGTTCCTGAAGGAACCAGCAGGTCAAAGGAAGGGATTCTGCCCCTCTGCTCTGTTCTGGTGAGACCCTCACCCTGCAGTGCTGGGTCCAGCTCAGGAGTGCTCAGCACAGCAGAGACAGGGACCTGGTGGAGCGGTGCCAGAGGAGTCCCAGCAGTGCTGGGAGGGCTGGAACCCCTCTAGCTGGGAGGCCAGGCTGAGAGAGTCTGGGTTGTGGGACATTAGAAGAAACTTCCTCACTGAAAGGGTTGTTAAGCAGTGGAACAGGCTGCCCAGGGAGATGTTGGGGTCTCCATCCTTGAGGTATTTAAAAGGCATGTAGATGAGGTGCTGAGGAACATGGTTTGTCGGTGGGATTGGCAGTGTTAATTTAATGGACTTGATGGTATTTATGGTCCTTGCCAACAGAAATGATTCTTTGATTCTATGCTTGTCCAGTCTGGAGAAGAGAGGGCTCCAGGGACATCTTACTGCAGCCCTTCAGTACTTAAAGGGCCCTGTCAGAAAGATGGTGACAGACTTTTCAGCAGGGCCTGTTGCAACAGGTTTTAAACTAAGAGGGACATTTAGACTTGAGAGATGGAAGGATTTTTTTACAGGGTGGTGAGACCCTGGCCCAGGCTGCCCAGAGAGGCAGTCAGTGCTTCATCCCTGGAACCATTGCAGGGGAGGTTGGCCAGGGCTCTGAGCAACCTGCTCTAGTTGCAGATGGCCCTGCTCCCTGCAGGGGACTTGGATGAGATAACCTTAAAAAGTCCTGTCCAGTGATTCTGTGAACCTGTACCAGCATCAGCCTGTTGAGCTGAAATACCAAGTACAGACTGCAGAAGCACAGATTCTGTGTGGGCCTGGTCACAAGCCTCCAAGGTCAGGAGCCCTTGGAGACCCTCAAGTGCAGTAGTCAGTAACTGGTGATGCTCCCTTGGGCAATGTGATGTCTAGCTCAGGAGCAGCTGTGTGCACAGCATCCTACCCGTGACAGCCCTGGAGCCACAACCCGAGTGACTTTACTGAGATGAGTCACACGGTGGCACCTTGGCTTTATGTTTGGCTTTACGTCCAGCTCTCTGTACAGAGCGATGCACCGCTGGCTTCTGCACCCCCTGAGCAGACCTAGCAAGGCTCAGGGGTGCGCCGGTGAGTCCAGAGGAGCTTCAGATGAGCTTCTCAACTGGGTTTGCACCACTGTAGTGCTTTCGACTTCACTGGAACAATGCCACTCGCCTCCAACTGAGGAATTAGACCAAGATGTTTATCCGACTCTCCCGTACCTTTCTTGGAACTAGAAAAGAGGGCTGGGAATTCCGAAGGAACAGGCTTCCTGCTCTGTGTGTGGCCAGATGGCCAACAAAGCGAGCTCTGTCTGAAACCGTTTGACTTGTGTGCTCTCCTGGGTGAACCCCAACGAGCTCAGGAGCTTGAAAGGAGTGAGGGAGAATAGCAGGGAAACATTATATTCTGTAGAAACTAAAGAATGTTTGTGGCAGGGTTTCTTTTACTGTTACAGAAAAAAGTTTCTATGAAGTTGGCTAAGCAGTTTACTTACTGGCCATTCTGTCCGGTCAGCCTGGCATTTGTGCCTTCCTGCCTTGCCTGGGTGGATGAACCCCTGTGTTTTGCTCGGGAATGATGGCTGAGCACATCCAAACCTTCCAGTCTGGTTTGTTTAGCGTATGTTTATCACCATCTGTAGCTAAATGCCAAAGCAGGTGAGACAACAATAAGCACAGGAGGTAAACGTGTGTTCCGAACAGCTTATTTAATATTGCAAAGATGAAACAACAACTCAGCCTGAGCCCGGGCCTCCTGGCTCCCAGCAGTTCACTCTCCCCAGCTGCCCTAAGCAGGATTTGCAGAACCTTTTGAAAGCAGCGAGAGGGGAAAAATGCCATGGAATACCCAGAACCTCTCTCCCACTTCCCATCTCGGAGCGTTTTGCAGTGACTGGGGGATTACTGTCCGCTGAATCCGTAAAGGCTTTGTTTTCTTTTCCTATAAATAGTCCCTCTCGGGAAGCCGTGCCCGACCTCGTCCACCCGGCCTGCAAATTTAAGCGTGGAGCAGACAAAACGCCACACGGAACAAGCTGGGGAGGGGCACTGCCTTCCCCCCTCCCCAGACAAGCACTCTGCGGCGAGCTGCAGCCGCAGCCTCCGTGCCTGCCCGGTGCCTTCCAGCACCCTGGTGACGCTGCCACGGCGCTCCTTTTTTCCTCTGCTCCCGTGTCTCAGCCGAGCAAGGAAGTGCAGCTTGGGCGAGGTGGTTGGCAGCTGTGGCTGAGGGCAGCAGCCCTCGTACCAAGCAGGGCTTCCCAAGTGCAGGCTGTTGGTTCGTGCCTCCTAAAAAGGCACTGATAACGACTCGTTCCCCGGGAACTGGACCGCTGCAAAAAATAACAGTAACTCCCCGCATCCCGCATGGATCCGGGGACATAAAGGGTGCAGAGCTGTTGGGAAATAGCTCAGCCATTCATTTCACATTCAGGAAGGCTTGGACTGTGGGGATGAAAACTATTCCTTTCATTTCCTGCGTGCTCTTGTGTTGTCAGTAAGCCACAGAGGGTGGCTGCTGGATCTCCGCGAGCTCGTGGCATAAGAAAAACAAGAAAGCGTTGCATAAGATAGAGATGTTTATTTGTAGCAGGCCCAATCAGGCAATTAAACAGAAGTCCTGAGGTCAGGAGTGTTAGGATAAAGTTCAGGGAAGCATCTGGCCACCTGAGGGATATCTGAGCTTCTCTGGTTTAAACTCTCAGCAGAGTTTCAGCAGCTTTTGCCAGAGTAGAACCATTTTGCAGAAAAATCCTCTTCAGTTCATCTTGTGGGAATTCATCCAAAATTCCCATTCAGGGTGCTAGTCCTAGAAAATTAGCACATGCACCTGCACAGCAAAGATTTTTGCTGGCCTAGCTTATCTGGTTAAATGAAATTTTAGACCTTTAAGATCGAGTCCAGCCATTAACCCAGCACTGCCGGGCACCACTAAACCAGGTCCCTCAGCACCACATCTCCACAGCTTTGAAACCCCTCCAGGGATGGGGACTCCACCCCTGCCCTGGGCAGCCTGGGCCAGGCCTGCACAACCCTTGCAGGGTCTTCATTTTTCCTCATGTCCAAACTAAACCTCCCCTGAGCACAACTTGAGAATGTTTCCTCTTGTCGAGTTGCTTGTTCCTTGGGAGAAGAGACCAACCCCACCTGGCTCCAACCTCCTCTCAGGGAGTTGTTGAGAGCAAGAAGGTCTCCCCTGAGCCTCCTTTTCTCCAGGCTGAACAACCCCAGGTCCCTCATCTGCTCCTCACCACCCTTGTGCTCCAGCCCCTTCCCCAGCTCTGTTTCCCTTCTCTGTCCATGCTCCAGCCCCTCAGTGTCCTGCTGGGAGTGAGGGGCCCAGAACTGACCCCAGGATTCGAGGTGCAGCCTCCCCAGTGCCCAGTACAGGGGGACAGTCCCTGCCCTAGCCCAGCTTCCCTAGTTGCCAGCTACCACTTAGCCACTCCATTAATTGCTTTCAATTCCCTTTTGCCTCCCAGGAAGGGACATCCAAGTTTGCGAATCTGGACAGCAGTGTGAAAGAAAATCAGAAAAGGACACAAAGACGACTGCAACTTCAAAAAGATATGGTATGTTTGGGGTCCTTCTCCTCCCCTCCTTGAACTGGTGAGGTGATTAATTGGTGAATTATATTACTCCTTTTATGCTTTAGAGAGACACAGGGGGAAAGCCACACAATTTTCATGTAGTAAAATATGTACCATAAATACTGGACTTGTTGTGATCATGAAAGTTAGCTCTGGCTGGAGTAGAAATCTCACTTACTTTGAAACAAACTCATGAAGCTTCTGACGTACCAGCTTGAAAACTGCACAGGCTTCTACAGAGATGGCTTTGTGAAACGTGTCCTGTTTCCAGTCTGCTGGTGAAAATGGCTTTTGTCTCGCAGTTGGCAAAGAAGGAAAAGGACAGGGGGAGAGAAATCTGGGATAGGGAGGCTAAACTGCTGAATATGATTTTTTGGGGCAAAAATACGGATCCTTTGGAGTGAATGAACAAGCATTTCCTTCACAAGTGTAGAAGCAGCCTGAACTCTTGCAGCTGAGAAAGTTTAACATTTGAATAATTGCTACTAAAATGCAGTGGATGGCCGGGGAAGATGGTCACTTCTTGGAGGAAAAAGCTCTGCCTTGATTTGACTTTACTGTCACAGGGTAAAATGACATCATTAAGTAAAAATCCTTTGGAATGAAGCAGAGAGAGAAAGTGCTTAGGCTGGCCAGGACCATTCCCGGGCTCCTTCTCTGGTAGCAAGCTGGTAGCCAAGGACCTTGTCCCTGCTGCTCAGCACTTGTTCCACAAGCAGTGTTTCCTGGTGAGCCACTGTTAGAAATCAGGGTAGGGTGGCAATACTGTGCTATAAAACCACTTGGCAGCGTTTGTGAGACCATCCTGCTCTCATTAGAATTTGATATAAATTCTAGATTAGACACTGAGGCTGATGTAATGAAAGGAAACACCAGTTAGAAGACCACCACTTGGTTAAGAAGACTACTTTTATTTCATGTTCTTATGCAGGAGTATTCTAGCATGCTAACTATTACCACTTCTTAGCCAGTGAATCCAACAGTGCTCTGATCATTTGCAGGGAGTAATGCAAGGCACGGTACCTTATCTTGGCACCTTCCTGACTGACCTCGTCATGCTCGACACTGCCTTCCAAGACTATATTGAGGTAATTTGGAGCCTTTTTTGTATCCTAAACATCCTCCCCGATACTGATACACCTGGCACTGTGTCTGTTCCTGTATCTTCTGCTGGGTTCTCATGTGGTTCATAAAAATGGAGGAATGTGTTTGTTAAAAGAAAAAAAAAAAGGAGGGAGCAACACAGAGTTTTCTTAGCAACGAGAATCTCGTGTGAATTTGAGGGCAGGTAGCTCAAGGGACAAGCACAGCATTGCATTTTGTCTTAGGTGAGTTGTTGTAAAGATTTCTGTGAATAATTAGTAAAATCGTGAGTTCAGCTCTTCAGACTGACCACCAAAGTGCTTCAGGATTGACTCGGATGCGTCCGAGCGCTAACGTGGCTAACGACTTGGGGGTTTTATTTCTCTTTAGCTAAACAAGCAGGGGAAACTGATCTCGCGTGGGAGGGAGGGGAAAAAGGAGTGCAAGAGTCCGATTGTTTAACGGAGACTGAGGACAGGGCCCGTTTTCAAGGGTGTCTGAAAGGTTTCCAAGCCCCTCTGAGAACTGGCCGCGTCCACGGAGGCTGTGGAGGAGCTGTGCCGCAGGCGCTCAGCCCCCTGCCTGCTGGCATTTATGCTAAGATTGGGCAAACACCTCTCTCCCTGGGCGTTGGTTTGGTGGTTTCCCTTTGCCCGTGCTTTTGGGTTCTGTTGGTGTTTGCGAGACTTGCTGGGAACACTGGTAAACTGGGACCTCACAGCACAGGCTAAAGCCAGGCTTGGGTCTCCCCTGCGAGATCCCGCTGACGTTCTCCAGGCCTGATCTCGACGCCGCTTTTGTAAGCGTTCTTCTGTCGGGCTTTTCTTCTTGGGCAGAGTGCCATGTAGGCCAGGAGGACAGGTAGCCTTTGGAGACTCGGACAGATGAGTGCTGGAAACTGGTATTTTTAGAAGGTCCTTGCTCAGGGCAGGTCTTTGTTTTACGTTAGCCTTGCTATTTCATCCTGTTTGTGATTACATGCTCTTCTACCCTGATCCCTTCTATTTTCCTTCCAACAGGGTGGCCTGATAAACTTTGAGAAGAGGCGAAAGGTAAGTTGAATGTTGTGTGATTTTTAGTTTACTGATGCCCTCTTCCTGGCGAGGCCATTTGTTCAGGCATTACAACAGCTGCTAATCTTAATGCAAGTCTGTGAGGAGAGAACAGATCCCTGAAATGCTGCCAGACTGCGAGAAGAGAACCTACTCTAGGTGTGCACAACAGGAAAAGATGAGCAGCAGGCCCCTGACTTCCAGGGGATTTACATCTGGGGCATGCACATTCCCTCTGCTTGGGGTTCACGGGAGTGTATCACGTGTGTATGTCACAGAACCCCAGCGTGGTGGGGGTTGGAAGGGGCCTCTGGAGGTCACCTTGTCCAACCCCCTCTGCTAAACAAGGGTCACTCGGAGCAGGTTGCATAGGAACACATCCAGGCAGCTTCTGAAAGTCTTCAGAGAAGACTCTGGGCAGCTTGTGTGTTGAAGTTCTGTGAATTGAATCGGACCTGGTGGCACGAGAACTTTGCTTTCCAGAAGATACACTCTGTAAATAACTTCCTCCTGCTGCAGGAAACAGTTTGTAGGTAAAAGGCTGCAGAGAGTGAATTAGGTACACAGGACTGAGGAATCAGTGCTCTCAGTCTTTCCTTCCTTTCAGCCTGATCCTCCTTGGTCAGAGATAAGTAATGCTGTGGAGGGGTAAAGGTGCTGGGGTTACATCTCTCTGAATGAAGTCATGCGAAATCTCCCATATGGGATCTGAAAGCAGAGTTGGGATTTGGCTGTGATGGAGCCATTTCCTTCCCTTAACTGCTCCCAGCTCTGCAAACCACTTCTTGGACTTGCCTTCTCTGTACAACTGCACAGCTCGGGATGCTTCTAACGCAATACACGAGCTTCTCTGTGCTCACCAGTCCCAGTTCATACAAACCAGCAGCCCTCTGAACCACTTGGCCACAGGACTTGGCTCCATGCCTGCATCTGAGTCTACAGCCTGCTTCAGCAGGAGGGGGGTTTTAAGAAATATTTTGGCAAAGTACGTATTTGATTGGAGTTAGAGAAGAGCAAGGTGTTCTGGTGACATATATTAAGAGCAGCATTTTATGTTCCTCTGGTGCAAGTGTGAGCGCACAACTTGCAAAGCCAGCGAGGATCAGATTCCTCTTTCACTGGGGACACCCCTGATTATTACCCTTGCTTGCTCCCTGAGAACCACCTTAGAAAAGAGCACAGTTCTCTCCTGTGCTGGCCACACCAGCTCAGAGTGGTGAGCGGGTAGCGTAAACCAAAGACCTTAGGACCTTGTTCCTAGAGGAGCAAGCAGCAGTGCTGCAGTTCAGCGTTCCACTTCAGTCAGTGCTTGGGAAAAGCTCTGTGGTGGTTTGTCTTCTAATTTGTGCATGTCTGATAAAAGGTTCACATTTTGCTGTACGTTAGGGATGCTGGAGTGAAAAACAAAACTGACATCCTTGTTTGAAAAACTGGTTCTTGAAAGTCGCTCGACTGAACACTCAACTGAAACTGAACTTCAGGTCAAACTCAGTTTATCCCGGATCTGTTGTCGCGTGTATTTAGTGCATGGATGAATTTGTTTGGCTTTATCTTGTTTTCTAATTAGAATTCCTATTTCTTTCTTTCTTTCCTTAGGAATTTGAAGTAATCGCCCAAATTAAGCTCTTGCAGTCTGCGTGTAACAGCTATTGCTTGACACCAGACGAAAGATTCATCCAGTGGTTCAAGAGACAGCAGAACTTAAGTGAGGAGGAGAGGTAGGTTCTCAGTCCAGCTGGTGAAACAGGCTTTTCTGACCCCACACCCACCCTCGGGTAGGTTATGTCAGCCCTTAGCTATCCCCTGACAGCAATTTATGTGTACTGCTCGGGGAGACTGGAAGGACATCTGCCTTCTGCTAAATAGCTGTAGAAAACCTGTTGAATGCTTTGTTTCCAGACTAGAAACCAGGCTTCTGCCTTGGAAATAGGATAGTTTGTTGTGTCTGGGCTGTCTGTGAGCACAGCCGTCGATGGGAAGGGACGCCAAGATGCAGGCACCGAGCATTTGGCTGGTGGATGTGGCAGGAGGTAGCCAAGGCAACGCAGAGCTTGCTGAGCGCTGCCAGATCGATGTCACCCGGGTGCTGGGGTGGGTTCTGCAGCCCTGCGGGGCTCGGTGCTACTGCGCGTGCCGCCAGCCCAGCCCAGGATGATTCCATTACAGCATCTGGGTTTCAGATAGCACCTCACTGCACTGAAAGTGTGAGCATAGATACTTCCTGCATTGTACCGAGTTATAGTAAAAAACTAAAGTCAGCTTATCGTAATTTCTTGGCATTTTTAGTTTTAATAAAATGATGAATGTCATCCAAAAAAGCACTGATTTTAAAAACTATTACAAAGGAGTGAAATAGCCCCTCTGTCACATGAAAACACAGAGTTATGTTCCTTGGCGTGGGGTTGCACCTTTCTGTGAAGTGGGAATGACTGCGGGTTGCTGGAATTTCTCCAACACTGCTGCTTCCAGACACAGATCCGATAGCGCTGTCTGTAAAACTAACCCAGCGGCCTCTGTTCTGCAGTTACAACATTTCACGTGAGATCGAAGCCGCTGCTGACACCAGCACCACGTCACCAAAATCTCGGAAGAGCATGGTGAAGAGGTTCAGCCTGTGAGTACCACGGGGCAAAGGCTGTTCAGTGTGTCCCTATGAACCTGAATTCACCAAACAAGCAGCTGGGAATCCAGCTTTACTTTTGGGAGATAGCATCACCTAGAAGCACGTGTTTCTGTCTAGAGCTGTCCCTTTCTATTGTTAGAGGTCATCATGAGGATTATTAACGGTGAAAGAGTTGAAAAACAAACAAGCCTTCCTAAGGTGTCAGAAAAGGGAAGGATTTTAGTGCTGGATATAAATTCAGTATCTCTTGTGTAACAACTTCCCTGAGTGCAGTAGCAAAGCAGAGTAAATGAGGGTAAAGTCTGGCCTATTATTAGTCTAATTTGCTGTCCACATGCAAAAATTACTTGCAGGACTTTAATATGGGAATTCAGGTTAGCAAAAAGGCAGCTGATAATAGAAACAATCTGCCTAACTGCCTTCAAGTTAGAGAAGGACAAAAAAAAATCATGGGCACGTGGTCCAGTTTAACTGATACCCCACGGATTCAAACAGGAGGTGGGTGGAGGCCAGGGGCGTGTGTCTAAGCAGAGGTGGGAAACAAGAGGCTAGCAGGAGTTCAGGGAAAGCTGCAGGGAATGGACAAAGAGATCAAGTACTGAAGTAAAAGTCCCTTAAAGGTGAGAAATTTGAAGCTGATGTGAGAGGATGCAAAGGGATGAAGTGGAGGGGGGAAATGATGGATTTAACAGCTCTATCAGCTCTTAACTGCCCTTTCCTGATGGGTTCTTGAACCTGGTTTCCTCAGTGCAGCCAGCAACCATTCACTTCACCTCAGTGCTCAGTGCTGCTGCAGGGCAGGATGGGAAGGAAGAATAGATGTTTTCAGCCTAGAATTTTGAGATCTAGATGCCAAAAATAAAAACATACAGGCAGCTGTTCAGGAAGCGTTTCGATGAGTCTGTCTGAGCTGGTGAACGTGAGCTCTGGAAATGACGGTGCCTGAACTTTCAGTTGCCTCTCCTTTGTGCCCGACTCCCTGGGCACGTGCCGAAGCTGTGCGTAAGAATAGTGGCTGCAGAGCACAGGCTTCCTTCTCAGGTTGCTGACAGGTTTCAGTGCTGCAGAGTTGTCATTTCCCTACGGAGCTGGTTTGCCCCGTGTGGTCTTTGTCTAGGGAATTGTTTCATCTGCCCTCTGAATGCCCTTTGCAAATGAATACGGTGGGAGAGATTGGCATAATTCACCCCGGCAACACCTCTCTAAGTGGTTTTAAATCATTAACTGCACGTAGCATCTAATTCACCGTGCTGCTCTGCTTTATGTAGCGTACCGGCTTGTTTCCTTTGACACTCCTTTAAATCACTTGACCTGCATTTAGAAATGAGTCTTGTAGAAGGACAGCCTATAATTTACACCTTCTTGTGATCTCCTTGTGGTGTCCATCTCCACTCAGGCCCTTAGAGAGAAACTGGTGTCTGTGCCACCTCTGCAGAGTGCAGAAACGTGCAGTCGGGATGGACGTGCCTTTTGAAGGCCTTTGCCCGGCGCACGGCCACGCGCTCCCTTTCACGCCTTGCTTCACTTACTCATGGCTGACAAGTAGGCCTTGAGCTGCCCCTTGGTCAGAGGGACCAGGGTGTGCAGGAGCAGGGAAGGTGGAGCCCGTTGCCATCCCTCCCACTTGCCCCTCATCCTTTGGCTTGTAAATACATCACAAGAAGGATGGATCGTTTCCTAGCGAGTGAGGCTGAAGAGGAGCCGTGTTTGTGATGCTGGGGCACTGGCTCTGGGTTTGGCTGGGCAGCTGGTGGGCACGCCAGGTCAGGAAGGTATTGTGTGCGTTACTGCGGGACAAACTCTTGAGAAACCTGATAAACACCACAGAGGAAATGACCACAATAGGCCACTCGAGATAGGAAAACAAAACAATCCTGAAGATTTTTGAACCAAGTGAGAGCTTTGCTTAGGCCAGCTCTGCTCTGCTCTCGCTCACTGGCTCTTGCACTCTCTTCTCTACACCAGGCTGTTTGTAGGCTCCGATGTGATCGTCCACAGCACGCCCGTGAAAGAGCAGCACGCGGTTGCTCCAGGTGGGAGTCCCAATGAAAGCACAGACTCAGCCAGCATTTCATCCTGTGAGCTCAATCACTCTGAGTCTGAAGACACCAGCAACGCTCCCAAAGGCCCTGCTGACGAGCCTCAGCATAAGGTACGGCCAACACAGAAAGCCAGGGAGAGCCTGGCAGCACTGCGGGCAGCCCCTCGATGCTGGCCCAAGCCTGCTGGTCTTGAGCAGAACATTGCTTTTAGTGGAATGGAGACACTCTAGAAATGCACTTGTGGAAGTGGAAGCAATCCACTCAGGATTTCTGCACAACCCCTTCTCTGCTGCCAAGACAAGGCAGACTGACGTTCTCCTTCCCAGGATGCCTGGCAGTGGTTTTGGTTTAGGTGAGGCCCTGGAGAAGCACGAGCTTAGCTTTTCTTTCAGCCCTCCATTGTTCCTTTTGAGAGGGAGAGGGCAGGCTCACAGCCTTTCAGTCTTTGAGGCTGTGGGGAGTGAGGAGCCCGAGCATCACGCTCGCTCGTGGCACACGGCGGTGTGATGTTAGCAGTGACATGGACAAGAGGAGGTTTAAGTCCTGACAAACAAAACCAAATGAAGGAGGAGATGAAGAGGTCATTTCCTCCTGGAATATCTTGGGTTTGATGAGTTACACAGCAGTCCAGGAGCTCCCTGCTTTTGAAAAAGGCACAGCCCTACACCCTGCAGAGCAGCAGCAGGGACACCCCACAGCAAAAGGAGAGTAAGCCTGAAGCTGTGAGTGCTGGTGCTGAGAGCACATGGGCCTGGTGCCACCCAGAGCCATGAGCTACACCAGCAGGAAACCAGCAGAAGGGATCTGATAGTGGGCTCTTAAAGGTCTCTGCCAACCCAAATGATTCTGTGACTCTAAAGAACGTTCAAGGAGAAGCAGCAGACAGGGAGGCGTGTGTGTATCTCCACTCGTGTAAAACCTCTGACCTGGAGCAGCGATGCCCGCGATGCCCTGTGCTCTTTTCCAGCCCATCCCAGTGCCGGGCTGGTTGCCCACAACCCGATTCTCTTGGTTGCATCTGCTGCCACCTCCT
Organism: Todiramphus chloris collaris; assembly: GCA_025345505.1. Lineage (NCBI taxonomy): Eukaryota > Metazoa > Chordata > Aves > Coraciiformes > Alcedinidae > Todiramphus > Todiramphus chloris. Next base: position 2,728,133 of record JANVCC010000034.1, on the reverse strand, counting down.
GGCCTCCTCTTACCGAGAGGCCAGAGCAAGGAGCACGCAGTGTCCAGCACACTGAATTGCAAGAATGTTTTCATTCCTGTGCTGGCAGGGGGGTTGGACTCGGATGATCTCCATCAGTCCTTTCCAACCCCTACCGTTCTATGATTCTATGAAAATGGTGAAATTTATCAGGAGAAATTCACTTTTTCTGGAGGCAAGGAATGCCACCACCAGCCTGGCAGACAGAGTGCAGATGACAGAGGTTTTGTACGTGCCTTCTGCTTTCTGAAGTTCTTCTTCCAGAACCATACCCAGACATATAATATGTCCAAATGATGACAGTGCTTTTCTTTCTTTCCATTGTGTAGCTCTCTGACACCTCCGACTCCTCTGAAGGCGGCATCTCCGAAAGCTCCTGTTCCGGCAGCAGGTCCGTGGACACACCTTCTGCAGGGATGGTATTTTCAACACCAGCCACTGTCCCGTCCTGCAAGGTCAAGTGCTCCGTGTCTGCCACCACCGACAAGCACTCTGGCTCCGACTACAGCGGCAGGTGCTCCATCTCTGTCTCTACTGACAAGTGCTCCATCTCTGTCTCCAAGTGCTCTGACTCTAATTCCACAAGCTCTGTGTCCATCTCTCTCTCCAGTGCCATCAGCTCCACGTCCACCTCCCCGTCCAGCACCACAAGCTCCACCTCCCCGTGCAGTGCCATCTTCGCCATCTCCAACGGCAAGGACTCAGACTGTGACGACAAGGACAAGGACTCTGACTCTCCCCCTGACTCTCCCCCTGACTCTGACTCTCCCCCTGACTCTCCCTCCGACTCTCCCTCCGACTCCGACACCGACAAGGACTCTGACTGTGACAAGGACCCCGACTCTGACAAGAAGGGCACTGACTCCGGCTCCGCTGACAAGGGCTACAACTCCAGCTCCACCAAGAAGCCCTCTGACTCCAGCAGCAAGAGCTCTGTCTCCAGGACGTGCACCACCTCAAAAGTCCTGGGTCCTGTTTACAACCAGCAGAGCACAGACTCGTGCATCATCCGCGTTAGCACGGAGAACAACGACGGCAATATGTACAAGAGCATCCTGGTGAGTGGAGTGGAACAAAATGCTGGTAGTGCTGGTGACTTTTTTCACCCGTGGTGACTTAAACAAGATGATGCTTTTAGTTTTGAAAACACCAAGCCAACTAATCAAACCTACCCTGAAAGGGAAAATGACAAAACATTGCAGTCCAGCCTCTGTGGAGCATGGCATGAACAAGTGTCTTCCTGGGAGTTTCTGAAATTAAAGCTTGTGTTTTATCAAAAAGCTCCAAATGAAGCGTTCTGGTAAAGGGCAGGCTGTGCTGCTCATGCCCTTCTGCTAGTACTAGCTGCTGTAGTGTGAGTTTTGACATAAGATGCCATGTGCCAGGTTCTTCCTGAAGAAGCTTTCACCAGAAGCTGCTTATGAGGACAAGCCCTTTAATTATGCAGCTTCTCTCCACAGTAAAGGTTCTCCTCGATGCTGGCTCCATGGAGGGATCCTGGCAGTGCCAGGCCAACGGCCAAGGGAGTGCAGGGCCTGTGCTGGACCATGGGTGATGTGATTTGCCTGCATGTGATCTCTGCAGATACCTGATAGAGAACTCTCTGGGTCCCTTGGGGCCGTGGGGGACAAGTACACAGAGGGAGTAGCTCTTAGCACATTTATCTACCTTATGATTTTCTCTTCAAGTTGCAAGGAGCATTCCCCGAGAGCCTGACAACTGTGGCTGCTGGCAAGACAAATCTTCCTTTTGGCTGCTCAAGGCTCTGGAGGGAGCCCCGTGTCTGCTCCGGACGCACGGCCCTCCCGCAGCAGACAGTAAACCCAGTTACAAGGCCCAAAATCTTTGCAGAACGTCAAAGAAAGTATTTAGCACAAGCGACTGCAGATTAATTGGTGTCTGCAAACAGCAGATGGGGCAGCAATGTCTGTGGACTTCTACAGCTAGCGAGAAGAACATCTCACCTCTCAAAGCATTTGCTCAGGAGAGCAGGCACTTATTTACTGCTGTCTCTTCCAGCAGAGCATCTGTCATCTTGAACTAAAAATACCACCATCAAGTGTCACAAATACCCTGCTTTCCTATCTGGCAGTACCTGCTACTGTGGTATTGACCTGTTCTGTTTCTTCAGATCTCAGGAACCTTTTCCAAGACCACGTGGACTGCAGAAAGACAGGCCTTTGCTAATTATTATATAGAATGAATAAGCAGAATCTCATTGCAACTCTGTCTTTCCAGATAACTTGCCAAGATAAAACTCCTGCCGTCATCCAGAGAGCGATGCTGAAGCACAGCCTGGAGTCAGCCACAGTGAAGGATTACCAGCTGGTGCAGGTCATCTCTGAGGCTAAAGGTAGGGAGCCAGACTGGGAGACCTTCTCGTGGCCCTTAAAGGAGCCTGTCAGAAAGCTGGGGACAGACTGTTTATCAGGGCCTGTTGTGACAGGACAAGGGGTGATGGTTTGAAAATAAAAGAGGGAGATTTAGACTGGAGAGAAAAGGAAGAAATGTCTTCTGCTGAGGGTGGGGAGAGCCTGTGCCAGGCTGCCCAGAGAGGTGGTGGCTGCCCCATCCCTGGCACCATTGCAGGGGTGGTTGGCCTGGGCTCTGAGCACCCTGCTCTAGCTGCAGATGGCCCTGCTCCCTGCAGGGGGTTGCACTGGATGACCTCTGAAGGTCCCTTCCAGCCCAAACCAGTCAATGATTCTGTGATAAACAGAACTCTGCTAACTGCTTGAAAAATTCTGCTGAATTTTGAAGGGAAGAGTAAAACGTGAAGCAATGTTCCAAACGCCATGGACAGGTTGTAGATGTGGTGCTGAGGGACACGGTTTCGTGGTGCCCTGGCAGTGCTGGGTTAACGGTTGGACTCTGTGACCTTCAAGGTCTCTTCCAACCAAAACAACTCTGTGATTGTGTGTTGGCAAGCTGCCAGTGAGAATAAACCCCCTCGATCCCCGGTGCTCAGGGATGATTTATCACGGCCTGTCAGCCCCTCTCTTTGTACAGCAGAGCTCACTCCTGGGTTTCCAGGTAGAGCTTTGTTTGTCACTGTGACTACAGAGCTACTGACCGTGGAGCAGCTGCTCCCTCTCCCTGAGGGGCTCGGGTGCCGGGGCTGGACATCCCCAGGGGTCAGGGCAGGCCCAGATCCTACCACTGGCATTAGGCAAAGATTTTGACACAGCCTCCTCTTGGAGCGACGCGGTCTTGGGCTGGCCTCCATTTCCTCTCCTTGGCAGCCCTGCTCCCCCTTTTTGGTGGGGCAGCTGCTGTGGGTGCCACCCGATGCAGCTCCGGCAGGGCACAGCTCCCTGCAGTCCTGCAAATTACCGCTTGCTGCGCTCCCTCTCTGGCAGAGCTGGTGATCCCGGACAGCGCCAACGTGTTCTACGCCATGAACAGCCACGGGAACTACGACTTCGTCCTGCGGAGAAAAGCAGGCGTCAGCGGGGAGGTGAAAGCGAGGGGCCTTTGCAGCCTGATGTTCTCCAGGACTGCTGACAGACGGGGGCACAGGACCAGCAGGCCCGGCAAACTTGCACTGTGAGCGGAGATGGCTACAGGGAGAGAGAGCTGGCTGGGGACGGGACTCGTGCTACCATCCAGTATTACAGCATCGCAGCAGATGAGTGTGTCAGTATTCCAACTCAGAGAGTAGCTGAGGCTGAAGTGTAAATGGACTTACAGCCAGGCTGTCTTCTTGCTGTAGCCAGATACGGACAGACAGACACGGATTTACGGGACAGTACGGACTGGAATGTTGGTGGTGTTGTTGTTTGGGTTTATTTGTTTTGCACATTAGTCTAGGAAGGGGAAAGCCCCGTTTAGAGGGGCAAGACGGGACTGCAGCATTTGTCTTAAAAACACCACCCAAGCCAACTTATTTTTGTGGGAAACCATTTTCCTTTGTGCCAGTATTATACAGAAGAAGAATGTCTAAATTTTATTTTTATAAAACTGGAGAAGAAAAGTCTGAAGACAGTTGTGTCTGAAGCCAGGAAGAGGCCCCAGCCAGCCCGCAGCTGACTGATGGGAGCTATGGTTTGCGTGAGGCGTGGGTGAGCCGAATCCGCTCCCTTGCAGCTGCCGCTCCAGGAGACACCTGCAGTGACAAGAAGCGAGAGGGCCGTGTCCCCAGCGGAAGCTGCAAGTGCGTGGATTTGCTTTCACACAGCTGGCAAACTTATTTTTATGTGGTTTTTTTAAAACTTGTTCCACGCTCGAAAATGAACCTATTTTGGATTTTTTTTTTTTTATTATTATTTTTTTCCAAAGAACTTTAAAGTATGGACTGCACTTGTGTTCGGATGAATGTCATGTCATGTCATGTCATGTCGTGGTTTGTTCACGAATGAGGCAAACAAACACTACGTGTCTGGATTTAGGCCTTGTCTTAACGCCACTACAAGGTGGCTTTGCCTTTTCCTTCGCCGACCCACGGAACAGAAACCGATGCCTTTTTTGCGTGTGCTCTGAAATGACTGACGTACCTCTTTGGAATGTGCAATAACTCTTCAAGAGCAAAATGTTTAACTCACGTTTTCATTCATGAGGGGCCACCACGTTGCCCTTGGGTTTGAAAAGCGGGCTGTGAGAGGACAGAGACGGGTTTTCAGCGTTACCCCAAATGACTAGAGATGTTATCTACGCGTAGCACTACTCTGCTTTGTCTACAGGCACCTCTCAAATTCATTTCCTGACATGGTACATCCTTTCAGCTGGAATATTAAAACATCCAGCTGGAATAAAGGATTTCATAATCTGTTCTTTGAGAAACTAAAGTAACAGATTTCATGAGTCTCTTCCCACACGCTTCCTTCAAAGGATGCAGTTTTGATCTAGAAAAAGCCATAAACAAGACATTGGATTATAAGCAGCCCTTACTGAATGGGCTGTCTTAGAGATGCAGTAGGATTAGCTACAATAAGACATGTTAATATTATTTAAAATAGAGATAAGTTAGTGTTAGGTAAGAGATAAGTTAGTGTTAGGTAAAATAAACTTAAATAGACTTTACATAAGTCAATTTAAACTTAAGTCAGTCAATTTTAGCTTAGTCAATTTAAACTTGTCAGTCTGTTAAACTTAAGTCAGTCAATTTTAGCTTAGTCAATTTAAACTTAAGTCAGTCCGTTAAACTTAAGTCAGTCAATTTTAGCTTAGTCAATTTAAACTTAAGTCAGTCTGTTAAACTTAAGTCAGTCAATTTTAGCTTAGTCAATTTAAACTTAAGTCAGTC